>JABUQX010049235.1:60000-67498 GCA_015478945.1 Trachelipus rathkii | reverse complement strand
GGAAAATTTTCTTGCCCTCCTATCACTCTTTGCTAATTTTCATCTCAGCTCAGAAATCGCAAGCTGCAGGGATACTCTTCGACGAGCAGAGCGGGCTTTCATCAAAAAACGAAAGTGCGCTACCCTCCTTGGTTCTCCTACTGACAAATCTTTCTGGCCTCTTGCCAAAAACATCTCTAACAACTTCCGTAAATCTGTCTTTCCTCCTCTTATTCGCTCTGATGGTTCTGTTGCTAATTCTCCAACTGAAAAGGCCAATCTCTTCGGCCTCCTCTGTTTTCCTCTAACTCAACCTCTGGACGATTCTGGTATTCCTCATCCTCCTCCCTCTTCTCCTCTCAGGTGTCCATGCCTTGCCTGTGATTACATTTGACCGGGTGCATGGGCTCCTGAAATCTACGAACGTTAGGAAGGCGGGCGGCCCGGATGGCATTCCTCCCTTCGAGTTTTGAGGGAGTAAGCCCGTGCCATCCCCCGCCCTCGTCTCAATTGAGAAGGCCTCTATGTCTCAATATTAACACTTTCCCTCAGTGTTGGAAGCACGCACATGTCCAACCTATTCCGAAAAAAGGAAGCCGCTCTGATCCTTCCAACTATCGCCCTATAGCTCTTACTTTATTCTATCTTAAGATCTTTGAAACTCTCCTCTCAACTCTCATTTCTTAGATCATCTGGAATCTCATTCACTTCTTTCCGATCGCCAGTACGGCTTTCGGCGCTCGAGGTCCACTGGCGATATACTTTCCTATCTTACCGATTTATGGTTTTCCGCCCTTAGGGAACTACGGGGGAGACTTGCGTGGCGGCGCTTGACATATCCAAAGCATTTGACCGGCATGGCACGCGTCACTGCTCTCCAAGCTCCTCCTTTGGGCTTCCTCCTTCTCTTTGCTTACTTATGTCTGGCTTTTCCTTCAAATCACTCAATATCGGCTGTTGCTGATGGGGCGACTTCTTCTTCCTTTTCTGTCAATAGTGGTGTTCCCTCAGGGTTCTGTCTTATCTCCTACTTTATTCCTACTTTTCATTAATGATCTTCACCTGCACATCTAACTTATTCACTCTTATGCCGATGACTGACCCTTCATTCTTCAACTCATTTCACTCTGCTCCTTCTCTTTACTTCTAGAACTGTTCTCCTCTTTGCTCCTAATCTTCCGATTCTATTCGCCGATCTGGATAGAATTCCCGGGTGGGGTTCGTTCGAACCTTGTGAAATTCACCTCTTAAAACTCAACTCTACAAATCTCCCTCTCTAAGACACCTTCTAACTTTCCTATCTCTTTTCGACGGTTCCTCTCTGTCTCTCCTGTCGACAACATCTTATTTAACATAACAAATATTCTGAATTCACATCTACAACGATTTGCTAAGATAACTGAACTGATCCGCTTATAGACTGAGGACTACCTTTCCTCAGTTACTCAGCTATACAAGGGCCTCATCCGCCCTTGTATGGAGTACTGCTCATATCTGGGGGGGGGGGCTCCCGGCTTTTGGACAGGGTCGAGTCAAAGGCCAAAAGGCTTATAAACTGTTCTGTACTTTCCAGTTCACTTGACTCTCTATCTTTGCGGCGCGATGTTGGTGCTTTATCTCTTTTCTATAGGTACCGCAGCAGCAGGTGCTCGAGGGAGCTTACACTCGTGTACCTCCACCTTTGCGTCGCCCTCGTAGAACTAGGGGTGCTGTATCTGCACATGAGTTTTGTGTTGATGTATCTAACTCCAGGCTGGTTCGCTGCGGTGCTTCCTTCTTTCCTGCCACATCTGTTTTGTGGAATTCTCTTCATCTTCCGTGTTTCCTACTGAATTTAATCTCCCCACTTCAAAGCCTTCGCGTCTGTGCTCATCTGCGTAATTCTGCTTTAGTTGACTTCTGAGGCGTGGAAACACCCTCTCCTTTGAATAGCTCCTGCCCGTATGGTACAACTGCAAAAAAAAAAAAAAGATATATATATATATATATATATTATATTATATATATATATTATGGTGTTATATTGCTATGTTATACATATATACAGTGTTGTTACTATATATACAAGGTTGCTATATTACAAAGGTCTGCAGCCAGAACCTTTCAAAGCTGCGACTTCCTCGCGGTTTATTCTCAAATGAAGTTAAATTATATATATATATACATATATATATATATATATATATATATATAGCATATATATATATACATATATATATATATATATATATATATATATATATATATATATATATATATATAAATAATAATATAATAATAGTATTAAGAATAAAGTTGTATATATTATATTGGTTATATATATATATATATATATATATATATATATATATATATATATATATATTATATATATATATATGTTAGTTATATATATATATTATAGTTGTCACCACCACTCACATGTTTATTATTATTATTATTACATATATTATTATTATTAAAATATATATATATTACATATATTATATATATATATTATATATATATATATATATATATATTATATTATATATATATGATATATATATTATATATATATATATATATATATATTATATATATATATATATATATATGTTATATACATATTATTGTTATTTTATATATATATATATATATATATATATATATATATATATATATATATATATATATATATATATATATATATTAAATATATATATATTTATATATTCTTATATATATATATATATAAATAATATTATTTATATATATATATATATATATATATATATATATATATATATATATATAATTTTCATAAGAACTTACCATCGTTTTATAAGGTCAATTTCAGTTTCCTTGCTTTTTGACTGAGGTGATTCAAAATATTTTCATTGCTGACTTCTGTGCTGAGATCTTGATGAATTGACAGTAAAGCAAGACCTGTAATGTGATCCTCTCCAACACTATTCCGTAAATACGTTTTCAGACGCCTTAATGTCGAAAAGGTTCTTTCTACTGTTGCGGTGGATACAGGCAATACTGATAAGATATTCAGGAGAGTAGCAATGTTAGGAAACCTCCTCTTGTCACACTTAGCCAAAGCACCGATCGCAGTTTTTGATTTTTCATTTTCTAACAGCCATTTACGCTGCCAGACACCACTCTCCTTTTAGAGTATCCTCGTGAGGGTCTGGAAGGTCGTCTTTATAAAAGAGGATGCTTTTTTCAATATGTTTATAAGGTACATTGCACTTTTCTGGTAAAATATACTGAAGTGAAATGATAGTGGTTTCATGCGAGAGAAATCGATCAGTCAACAAAGAAATCAGATCATCAATAAACGGAATAAAAACTGAGATGCGGTAATATGATTCGGGATCTGATGTAGGCACATTACAACGATGTTTCTGGAACTTCGTAGTTCTTGGAATTGTTATTTCAATACCTAAGCTGTCGCATACATTTTTAGCTTGTGTAAATATGGTTTTAAACTCTGTGTCTGCATTTTGTCTATCTTTTTCGAGAAGTTGAATAATGCCTTTCATTAAGTTTATTGCACTGACAATGTCCAAATGGACACTCTGTAACTGTTTTGATAAGGTGTAGGTTATTCCAAGAAATTTACTTAAAACGTATAATGTTATTATAAAATTCTAATTACTGATTGAATTTAACAACGAAGTAGCTTTCTGTGATAATTCACCAGCCATTCTTTTATTTCTTCCAATGATGCAAGTATTGGCTCAAGAGCCTCTTTAAGAAGGAAACCGTTTCATGCCGTTCACACCATCTGGTCTCGCACATCTTTTTGATCCTCTTGTCATTTTGGTTACTAGAAAACTCTTTTATTTTATCATCTTCCAGAAGTTTTGTGCTCTTCGGACTCGATCGAAAAAAGTGCATATTTCAGAGATGAATCCTAAGACGTTTCAAATTGCCTGAATTTTAGAAGAGTCTGAGACATAGATTTAAACAATGTGCGACACAATGTGTGTATAGAGCTTTAGGATACTCATTCCGAATAACAGATTGCACTCCTCGGAATTCGCCTCTCATATCCTTGGCCTCTTAAATTTTCGAGTTTTAAACCAAGATAGCCGAGTCTCTCCAAAATTACATTTGACATTGCTTTCCCTGAGATATCATAAAACCGGAACAAATGATAAAAATCCTCTCTTAAAGTAAAAGCAGTATCACCCCATCACTACCTCACAATCGCGTACTCTTACACAAAGTGAAAATCTGTTGCGTTTGGGAAATATCCGTTGTTTCATCAGCTAATACTAAAAAATATTTTTATTAACTTCTTCCACTATTTTCCTTTTTATATAAGCTGACTAAATGACTGTATGATTTCCTTCCTGTATCATCGGACTCGTATACATTGAATTTTTGGACGATAGAAGTAAGTGGTTCTTCAAAACCTGGTCACCTCCATTTGCTCGAAACCTAAGAAGGCTTCTAAAATTTCCGTCATTTTCAGCTGGAGTTGATAATTCAATACGTCCAGAGTCACTTGAGCCCCTTAATGCAAGACCTTGCTGGCCACATAAACGTATATTTTCAATTATTGGTACAAGTTTTTCTCTATTTCCCTTCACATTTTTCTTATTATTTTGAGTGTCCAGTTGTTTGTCTATGCTTTCGATTTTTTTTCTGAATAAGAGCTTCAATATTATCTTATATATATATATATATATATATATATATATATATAAATATATATATATATATATATATATATATATATATATATATATTATTAAGTATATATATATATATATATATATATATATATATATATATATATATATATATATTTATATAAGAGCGATATATATATATATATATATATATAAAGAAGAAGAAGAATATATTTATATATGTAAATATATATATATATATATATATATATATATATATATATATATATATATATATATATAAGTTAATATTAGCTTAGGACGCTAATTAATATTTATTATAGTAATGCCTTAGTAAATTAGAGTATCGATACTTGAGGGGGCTGCAGCCACCTCAGCCCCCCCCTCTGCCTAGGCCGTTTTATATATATATATATATATATATATATATATATATATAGTATATATATATATATATATATATATATATATATATATATATATATATATATATATATATATATATATATTACCAAAGAGAGAGTAAAATACATTATATAAACATACCTTATGAAAAAAGATGCAATAACAGCACTTTGCATTAGAGAGCTGTTTATTAGAGTACTAAGTACTAACCATATTTTGTATGGTAATCGTAGTATTTTGAATCCTTTGCCGATACTTCTTTCTCCTGGAAATAAAACCTCATCATCTGAAATATCGCTACACCATCCAAACGCCGCCATAGAAGGTAAAACATAAAACAAGTGCTGGATGTAGAAAAACCTTTCAGGTACCGTTCCTAGGGACGTCGCCAAACGAAAGAAGCCATAAAAAGTCACTGGCAGTCGCCAGTAAGAGTGTTTCTTCAGACAATTTTCTCCGGGGGGCTTTACAGAGATTCGGGGGGCACATAAGTATAACATAATTTACATAAAAATAAAGGATAATGATATTCTTGTCACTTGTCAGCTAATCTTATTAGATACTGTCTTACTGAAATAGTAAATATCCGAAATATAACCAAATCTTTACTTGCAAAAATATAGCAATCTATTTGTGAAATTTATTGGGAAGTTAGATAAATAAAATAACATAAGAGTACGAAAACATTATTATGAGAGAATATTATAATTAAAATATATATGAGTAATATGACTTTTTCAAATAAAGAAATAGATCTTTGGTAAAAAAAAATTATATATATATATATATATATATATATATATATATATATATATATATTTATAGATATATATATATATATATACATATATATATATATATATATATATATATATAAGATATATATATATATATATATATATATATATATATATATATATATATATATTGGGATCCCTCTCATACCTGATTTAGGTGGGGGGGAGGCCGAATCATTCAGCATTCTCAACGATCTGGAGCACCAATTAAAGAACCTACACACATTCCGGATCGTCCTAACTAATTCTTGACACACTTGATCTATGTTTCACCACTAGTCCTTCTCTCTTAAAAATACACCACTTCGCTCCTAATGGTAAATCTGACCACAACCTTATATCTCTTAATTTTTAATACTTTCTCTCCAACAGTTCCTCCACCCTGCCCTACTCGTTTTTCTGGCACTTTGATCGGGACGACAGCCTCCTATGCTGTTTCTACGCTAACTATAATTGGAAAGCTGCTTTGTCTCTGGTGACGCTTCGACTTCGCCGATAAGGTGGAGCTGTAATCGTTGATGGGATGAGCAGGTTCATTCCTTCTTCGGACTAAATCTTTCTCTCTCCCTCATAATCCATGGTTCGATCGTGTTTGCTCTCTGGCCATTCAGGCTAGAGACAGTGCGTATCGGGAGTGGAAAATTTTTCCTCCTCCTATCACTCTTGCTAATTTTCATTCTGCTAGAAATGTTGGAGGGATACTCTTCGACGAGCAAAGCGAGCTTTCATCAAACGAAAGTGCTAACCTCCTTGGTTCTCCTACCGACAAATCTTTCTGGCCTCTTGCCAAACATCTCTAACAACTTCTGTAAATCTGTCTTTCCTCCTTATTCGCTCTGATGGTTCTGTTGCCACTCCTCCAACCGGAAAAGGCCAATCCTTTCTGGCCTCCTATTTCCTCTCTAACTCAACCTCTGGACGATTCTGCAAGCAATCCTCATCCCTCCCCTCCTCCTCCCAGGTGTCCTATGCCTTTGCCTGCGTGATTACATTAGATCGGGTGCATGGGCTCCTGAAATCTACGAACATTAGGGAAGGTGGGTGGCCCTGATGGCATTCTCCCCGAGTTTGAGGGGAGTGCTTCCGTGCTGACCCCGCCCTTTGTTCAACTATATTCTATGTCTCAATACTAACACTTTCCTCAGTGTTGGAAGCGCTCATATGTCCAACCGTCCGAAAAAAGGAAGCCGCCCTGATCCTTCTAACTATCGCCCCATAGCTCTCACTTGTCTTCTATCTAAGATCTTTGAAACCCTTCTCAATCCTCTTTTCATTTCTTAGATCTGGAATCTCATTCACTTTTTTCCGATCGCCAGTATGGCTCTCTTCGGCGTTCGAGGTCTACTGGCGATATACTTTCCCATCTTTTACTGATTTATGGCTTTCCGCCCTTAGGAACTACGGGGAGACTTGCGTGGTGGCGCTTGACATATCCAAAGCATTTGACCGGGTATGTCACGCGTCACTGCTTTCGAAGATCCTTTCCTTTTTTTTCCTCATTCACTTTGCTCACTTATGTCTAGTTTTCTCTCAAACCGCTCAATGTCGGCTGTTGATGATGGGGCGACTTTCTTCTCTTTCTTTTCAATTAAAGTGGGTTCCTTGTGCCCTAATTCATTCCCCACTTTATTCTTACTTCTTCATTAACGATCTTCTCACCTGCAC
>JABUQX010049235.1:25000-55000 GCA_015478945.1 Trachelipus rathkii | reverse complement strand
TGTTGAGCTATTATATATATATATATATTATATATATATATATTATTATATATACATATATATATAAGCATATATTATTATTGGTTGGGTTGCTATATTGCTGAAAGATATATGTTATATATACATATATATATATATATATATATGAGATCATGAGAAAAATAAACACTAATAAATATATATTAACTAAGCCACTCCTTAAGTAATAGGACTTTTTCCGAAAGAAATTTCTCTAGCAATACCCATTTTCTCAGAAGTCAGAATTAACAACTTTGCTATTTTATTGCCATATCTATCATGTTTCCATGCATTCTGGCTGATTTTATTATTTATCGCTAGATAATATAGATTTAAACATACTTTTTATGTTTATTTGCTTCATTTTGTAATTTACGGCAAAAATTAATTTATGCTCGATTTCTCCGGGGGGCACTCGACTGTCTCCGGGGGGGCAAAGCCCCCCGCCCGAGGCAAAGCCAGTCACTGGCAGTCTACGAAGCCAATTCCAGCCAGTGGCCGTCTACAAGAAGCTTTGACTCAAAGATGACGGCTTTAACATGTGAGAGACAAAGCTTATAAGTATATACAGTTGAATCATCAAATGCTAGTAATAGTTTTGCTTTAACTCCTCGTTATGAGAAAATATCTCTGCAATTGCAAATGGCAATGTTGCCATATTTCCCTATTCCCCTATTCCCACCTAGTCTAACCCTAACTTAAAGCATGTATCCAATTACATTGAAGCAATAATATCACGATATATGGTGACCTTACATCATATTTTTTCATCAGATACTCTGATTGGCTGGATGGATTTTTTCCTAGCTAATTATTGGACCTTTGCTTTTATTGGCCAAACTCTTTTGTATTACGTCACTAAACTTTAAAAATTTGTTCCCTATATGACAGTTGCCAGAAAAAAAGTGTCCCGCCTTATAACGTATAGAGTCGTTGGACTATTATATCTAGACTGTGTAGGGATTGATTTTTAACTTTTCAAAATAAAGGCACGAAAGTTTGAATAAACCGTAATTTGTAGTATCATTGTAAAAGTGCTTTCTTTGTGCAATGTATCATAACTGATGGAAATTACTTAACTTTTCAACTATTTACAGTTAAAATTTTAATATATCTTATTTCATCATGCTCTTATTTATCTTGCTTTAATTAATTGCATAGGGTATTTAATGAATTTGCTAGACCAGCCCATCTAGCCATTGGTGATGAATTTGTATAATTTTTGTGCACCAATTTTGACTAGGGCTAATATATTCCATTTAAATTTTGTCTCACAATTCTTTGCAATCAAATTGTAGGCCTCTTTGTTTGTCAAATTTTAAAAAAAATTTAAAACTTAAAGTATCTTTTCCAAGTTCTGTGGATTGTAGACAAGTACCCTGGTTAGGTCTAGGTCACAGACTCTCTCTAGGCATGCTTACATTTGTGCACTGAATGGTTAGGCCTATCCTACATTGTGAAAAGATTGCCTGGTAATTGTAGAGTTCCATTCAGTCTGATCATTATAAATATTGTATTGAAACTATAAATGTTTAATGTACAAAAATGGTATCAATAAATTATTTGAAGTGTTTTTTTTATTTATTGTATATTTTATATTTATAGTTTCAATAAAACTTTGACTATAATGAAAAGCATACTAGGCTATTGAAATTATTCCTTGCACTTTTCAATTAGGGATAAAACTATCAATATTCTTTTAATTAATATATTGGTAATATTTTTATTTTTCGTAATTGTGGATAATTTACCAGTCTGAAGTAGATGAAGGCTGTATTAAAACTACAAACATTTAATGTAGCTAACAAACATCAACAAATTATTTTTGAGGTTTTTTATACAGATTTGTGTACGTTTTATGTTTATAAGAAAAATTTAAAAAATAAGGGTCTGAAAATTTTTACAGGCTAATTTACTTGTTTTTATAGAGATAACACTATTCATATATTTTTCCAATTATTTATATTTAGATTTAAGGGTGTGCCGAAGCTTCGGCTAATAGTACAGTTTTTATCAGTTTGTACTATAAAATAAAAAATATAAAGTATACATTTTAATTAATAACATATACAGTTTTAGTTATTTATTCAATAAAACAGGGCATATTAAAATTGAGAAATGCTATCTCCTCTCCATGCTCATGCAGTAGCCTACTTCTTTTAGTATCAAAAATATTTCCAGTTGTTCCAGTTGTGCTGAAAGGCGGTCACATCTCCTCATTACTGATGATGGAGGAAAGATAAAATTTTCTGGGAAAAATACGGGTTAAACCTGTGCAGTTATTTTTTTATCAGCACTGAAGTACTAGTTTGTGTATGAGATCTTTTCTGTGTTACGACTCAGTCTGTTTTGAATTTTTTTATTTCTAGTAGCTATATGATCCTAACAATCAATTTAAATGGTAAAGGACATTATTCAAAAATATATAGGACCTTTCACGTTTTACTACTCCTGGGTTTCAGTTTTACTTTTTTTTTAACTAAAGGAATACCCAAGGGTAAACCGCAGAAATGGCAGGAGTCAGGGTCTCTCGGCCTTCCGGGGAACCAACAGGGTAGTATTATTCCCCTCCCCGCATGGGAGGGTCTCTGGAACCTCCGCTGTTACGGACCCATATAATCAAAAAGGCTCATAAATTTTAAGTCCCTTAGATAATTGAATGAAGCAGCGTGTCCCGAACAGGAGGCTTTAATTCCCACTCCCCGAGCAGCTGAATTAAGTAAAGCAAATTAAGATTAACTCCACCACACATATTAAATTTAAACAATTTAAATGGGGGCAAGTCAACCCCCAATTACTCTACACCTGCTAGCCAGCAGAAAGACGCCTTTACACTACGGTTGTCTCTGTCTTGATGTTCAAAGTTAACTGATTTGAATTGACAAAGCTTTTATATAAACTCACACAATATGTCCTGACAAGGCTGACTGTTACACCGCTCTTGGTATTTAGTGTCGTGGGGCTCCTCCAGTCTTCTCCCTATGGTATGAAAATGTCCCCCTCTTCCCCGCAGCCGGTTAGAGCCCTCAATTTTTTTTCTCCTCCTCCTTCTTCTCCTCAGGTGTCCTATGCCTTGCCTGTAATTACATTTGATCAGGTTCTATCTAAGATCTTTAAAACCCTTCTCAACTCTCATTTCTGTGAAAATCTGGAATCTCATTCACTGCCTAATCGCTAGTACGGCTTTCTCGGCGCTCGTGAGAGGTCTACTGGGCTTTTATTATACTTCCTTATCTAACTGATTTATGGCTTTCCGCCCTCAGGAACTACGGGGAGACTTGCGTGGTGGCGCCTGACATATCCAAGGCATTTGACCGGGTATGGCACATGTCACTGCTCTCCAAGCTCCCGGCTCCCCCTCCCTCTCTTGCTTGCTTGTGTCTAGTTTTCTTTCAAATCGCTCAATATCAACTGTTGTTGATGGGGCGACGCAACTCTCTTCCCTTTCTCTTTAAATAGTGGTGTTCCCTAGGGTTCTTGTCTTATCTCCCTACTTTATTTCTTTACTTTTCATTAATGATCTCACCTTCACCTCTTAATTCTATTCACTACATTCGATGACTCAACCTTCTCATCTCTTCTCTGCTCCTTTCAATTTCTGCTCCTCTTTCACTTCTAGAATTGCCTCTTGCCTTAATCTTTCTGATTCTATTCTTGGCTGATCTGATAGAATTTCCGTGGTGGGGTTGTCTTCAACCTTAGAAATTCAATTTTTTAAAAACTCCAACTTCTACAAATCTCCCTCTCTAAGACACCTTCTAACTTTCCTATCTCTTTTGACGGTTCTCTCGCCTCTCCTGTTGACAATATAAACATCCTTGGCCTTAACATAAACAAAAAAATGTCTTGGAAACCTCACATAACAACGGTTGCTTAGAGCTGCCTCAAAGAAACTGGGAGTTCTGTTTAGGCTGCGTAGACTTTCTTTTTTTCTTCCTCTTATCTCAGTTGCTCCCTGTGGGCTGGGCATGAGGGTCCGACCCAAAAACCCACCCGGGTTTTTTCAAAAAAGCCAAATTGAAAAAAAACGCTATTTTGCCCACTTTGATTTTTTTCAAATTTTTTTTCAGAATAATTGCATGTAAAAATAGTAAAACAAAAATGAAAATATTAGAAATTATACTCTTTTACTTAGTGAAATGTTTATAAGCTCATTTTAATTCATTTGTTGAAAGAATATATATATACCGTAAAATGGGGGAAAATCGGTCAAAAATCGCCGTTTTTTTTTTTTTTAATGAATCATGAAAAATCAAAATTTTAAGTTACATCTATACTTAATAGTTTTTTCTCACATTTGGAGTTTCCTTAATGTTATAGAATAATGAAAATAATAAAAATATCGAAATATTTAAAATTTTTTTGAAAAATTCCATTTTCAAAAAATTGAATTCGGGAAAAACCGGTCAGTGGCGTCGGGGAGAAACGGTCATTAAATATTATTACGTCTGTGTTTGTCCAAACTAATTTTAATTATAATTTAAATGTTAAGTAGATTTTAATAATGTTATAATATTAATTTGGATAGAAAAACACAAGTCTAAGTTATATTTTATTGACATTTTCCAAACGTGAATTTTTCCAAAATTATGAATTTTATTTTCATTGTTTTATGCTAAATAAAAATTGAAAAAAAAGTTATGACAATAAATTTTAATAATTTCTAATAATAATAATAATATTTACACACTTTAACAATATAGGTACTTTATATTACGAGTAGGCCTATGTATGCACATTTCACGTAAACTTGTTGACAAAAAAAAAATTTACAATATTATAATTTAAATTATGACAATCAATTTTAATAATTTTTAATAATTTTTAATATTATTATTATTATTATTGATTGTCATAATTTAAATTATAATATTGTAAATATTTTTGTCAACGTTTAGAAGATATCTGTTCGTACGTAGTTCTCATAATATAAAGTCCCTAATAATAAAAATAATAATAATTCAGAAACCACATACGGGCTTACTCGTAATATAAAGTGCTTAATAATAATAATAATAATAATAATAATATTATTATTATTATTATTATAATAATAATAATAATAATAATAATAATAATAATAATAAAAGAAAGATAGGTATAGAAAACATTAAACAAATGTCTTATAGTCTACCATACATAAAAATTAGAATAAAATATTATTGAAAACTAAAAAAAATAGACATTTTTATACAAGTTTATACTGACCGGCTTTCCCCGACGCCCGACCGATTTTACCCCGAAATTGAAAAAACTTAACTTTAAAAATAAGCTTAATATTTTAAATTTTTTACATGGAAAATGTTAAAAATAGACTTCCCAATATGCATCTAAGTCAAAATTCTGATATCTTAATTCTACGAGATTCACGAGGTCTTAGAATTTTTTTGCAAAAAAAAAAAAAAATTTTTTTCCAACTTTGGGAAATTTTTTTGACTAGTAGGTGTAAGTTATTTACTTAAATTTTTATATATGGTTAAAATATATTCTATTTGCTACTTAAAAAACCTTTCTCAAATTGAAAAATATTTTAATTAAAAAAATATTAACAATATTATAAAGTGACCGGTTCTCCCCTCTGTGACCGATTTTCCCCCATTTTACGGTATATATATATATATATATATATATATATATATATATATATATATATATATATATATATATATATATATAGTAACAATAGGAATATATATATATATATATTTTTACATACCACCACTCACGGGCAATGTCCTTTTCAACAAATGAGGCAAAAATTAAATAAATAAATAAAAATTACACAAAGGAAAATAAAAATTAAGAGAAATGGAAAGTAAACTCCACCCTGACCTCAAGGCCTTTTTCCAACGCAATTGTGTGGTTTAGAGACTATAATTCTAAATAGAGGGAAGATTAAATATTGCAGGGAAAATAAAGAAGGCAAGGAGTCTCCACAAAAACAGATGTGGCTGGAGCAAGGAGGAGGTAAATTATAACGAGTGATCCTTGCAGTGAGTCTCCAATATTCACATTTTTCATGAGAGAACAAGGCACCTCTTGTGTTACGAGGGCGATGCAGTGGTGGAGGAATGCGAGAGGTCAATTCTCCCAAGCACCTGCCATTGCAATACCTATAGAAAAGAGATAGGGCACCTACGTCATGACGCAGAGAAAGAGGGTCAAAGGAGTCAGAGAGTTTGGGACAGTTTATAAGCCTCTTAGCCTTAGCTTCAACTCTATCCAAATCCAAAAGGAGGGTGGAACCGATCCACCCTAAATGTGGGAACAGTATTCCATGCAGGGTCGAAAAGACCTTATATAACTGGAGTATCTGAGCAGAAGAAAAATTCACGCAATCTGAACAGAATTCCCAGCTTTTTTGAGGCCATTTTAGCAACCGATGTGATGTGAGGTCTCCAAGACAATTCACTATTTGTTTATATATGAGCCGTGTCCAAAATTGGACCTGCTAGATTTCTTCGAGATGGTGAGGAGTAACCAGGTCTTAAGGTTTGTATCATTTCAACAAAGTACTTCAATTCAACACTTAAAAATGAGACGTTGTTAGCATAAAAAAACTGATATTTTTTGGTCAAGAATTTCTTTTTGTGCAGTTGTCATTTTAATGGTATATTTAGACAATTTCTTTTGAGTTTTTGATGTGTCAGATACAGATAACCATGTTTTCATTGTTGAATGTCTTGCAGCCATCGAAAATTAGATGAATCCCTTTCTTCTACATCTGTAAGATCCATACTTTCAACGGTTGTATTAGCACTTGATTCACTAGATTTGCCAGAATATGACAAGCGCTTACAAGATTTTTTCAGATGCACTTTTATTCTTTCAATTTTATTGCTAATTACATCACTGTAATATTTACATTTTACTTTGCTGGTGCCTTAGACATTCAGAACTTCAGTCCATTCATTTCCTAGTTTTCTTCCAGATCCCAGAGTCTTTGGCATTACTGTTATAATCAAACTTATAATAACTTAGCAAAATTGAAAACAAACAATTAAATTAATATGAAATTGCAGTTATTGCTGAAAAGGAAAGGAAAAAGAAAAAAAAAACAATTTTCCCTGGTTTTTTTCAGGTTTTAGGTGAAAAATCCCGGCCACCAGGCTTTTTTCAAAAAAAGGGTGGGTTTTTGCCAACCCTGGTTGCTCCAGCTATACAAGGGCCTCATCCGCCCTTGTATGGAGTACTGCTCTCATATCTGGGGGGGCTCTGGTTTCACCCGTCTTTTGAATAGGGTCGAGTCAAAGGCTAAAAGGCTTATAAACTGCTCTGCCCTTTCCAGTTCACTTGACCCTCTATCTTTGCGGCGCGATGTTGGTGCTTTATCTCTTTTCTATAGGTACCGCAGCATCAGGTTCTCGAGGGAGCTTATCACTAGTGTACCACCTTTAGACGCCCTCGTAGCACAAGGGGTGCTGTGTCAGCGCATGAGTTTTGTGTTGATATTGGTAACTCCAGGCTAGTTCACTGCGGTGCTTCCTTTCCTGCCACCTCTGTTCTGTGGAATTCTCTTCCATCTTCTGTGTTTCCTGTTGAATTTAATCTCTCTCACTTTAAAGCCTGCGTCTGTGCTCATCTGCGTAGTGTGCGTTAGTTGATTAATGTCTGAGGTGTGCAACACCCCCTCCTTGAATAGGGCTCTGCCTGTGAGTGGTGGAGAATGCATACAAGCATTTCAGCAAGCTGCCATTGGCTCTCTGTTGGGTTTTTCAAATTTGCATGATTTCTAGAAATGAAATATAATGCAATTGCCTTTTTCTGTTCGCAAAATCTTTCAAGCATATAATACGTCGAATTCCATCTTGTGGAAACATCCTGGATTATTTTATGCTCTGGTAAACTTAGTTGACTTTGAATTTCTTTAAACTTTGCCACTCCACTTGAAGAGTGATGAAAATGTCCTGCTATTGCTTGGAATACAGCTAGCATATCACTTACTGCTCTTTGTTCTTTGAAGAGCTTGTTTTGAATACAAAGATGCATTGTGTGTATTACACATGGCAGATGTTTAATTGTCAGGTTGGATTCTTTAATAGCAGACAGGACATTGGCTGCATTATCTGTTAAGATCATACGCACTTTTTCATGAGGTATACCCCAAGTTTGCAGAGATTCATTGATGAATTTGTTAATATTACTTCCGGTATGGGCCTCAGAAAAGTGTGAAACTTGCAAGATATAATTTTTAAGTTTGTATTCAGGTGTTAAAAATCTAGCAGTCAAACTATAAAATGACTCGTTAGTGTGCTGGCATGTCCAAGTATGTGGATCAGACACTCAATGTCAGATAATTTGTTTGCCACACAATGGAAACTAGAAACTCAGGAACATAGTGAGGATCTCTGTGTCCTCCGCCTGTATATAAAAATATTTGACTGGTGTATGCACTGACGAATTTAAATACTTAAAAAGCGAATATTTGCATAAAGGAAAGGAAAGACCTTAGACAAATTTTCTTTCTTGTACCAAAATTTGCGTCTTTACAAACTCTAATATAAAATTATGTTTCAACGTTATTCAGTTCTTTTAAAATTTAAAATTGTATTCAAAAATTTATTAATTTAACTAGAAAATGAAAAGCAACATTGATTTAAAAGTAATCGCATTGTTGTAATTAATATCAAATAAATAAACAATAAAGTAGTAAAAGTTTTTTAGTTTTTATAACTTACACATTTGTTCTCTCTTTTTCTTTTTTATATATTTATTTAATATCTATATATTTTCAACATCAACAACTCTACCTATTTTATTCAATAATAAACCTAAAATTTACCTGTTCTCATGTTTTCTCTGGCTGCATTCGACATAATTTGAGCTTTCCCTATTGGGTCTGCTGTTTCCCGCTTGGTCTCGGGAAATCCATCGGCCATTTTTTCTACTTCTTGTGGCTACTTTTGTTGTGCAAAAATCTTAAATACTTTTGATTTTCAACTGCTTCGTTTGAGGATTTAGCATTGGAGATCATGAATTTCATTTTATTGTGAACGGCATTATGCACCCCTTTGAGATGGTTTAGAAGATTTGTTGTTGTCATTTTGTGAGGTACTTGACTTCCTCTGGACAAATTCTTCTTGCATAGTATGCACACTGCTTTGCTAATATCATCATCATCTTTCACCTTAAAATAGTCCCATATAGGATTCGAAGTTTTAGGCATTCATAACTTTTTTTAAATTTTATTATTATATCAAATCTGGAACAGCAATATATTAATAAGGATATATTTATTCAATGAATAAGAAAATAATAATATGAGTTAGCATTAATACGTTTTAAAAGTCTTATTTATAAGTTACAAAAAAATATGATCAAGAAAGATAATTCAAACATCGCAACCAACATTTTAAACAAATATTCGCCTCTAAATGTTCATTTATAAGTCGTAAAAAAAAATATGAATCAGAAAAAAAAGAATCTCAACCAAATTATTTTAACTTACATACGTTTTAAAGTATTTTAATGAGGGAAAAAAAATGCGATTGGAGTGGGGCGAGCAGATAATTACATATAAATAGGGCAGTTTTAAAGTCCTATTTATAGTAAAAAATAAAAAAGAAAAAAAATCAACGGAATTAGAAACATTTGGCATCATCAGCAAAGGGTAACTTTTATTACTTATTATACAAAAAATATTAAACTGCCAGGCTTCATATTTTCAATTCTATGGTATCCCAAAATCACACAAATAAAATAACCTACTCAATACCGATCCGGGCTATCTTTTCTTTCCTGTAAAATTTGCCCTTTTTAAATTTCTAATATCTTTTTCATAACCAAAAAAAATATCCTATTCCGTTAGCTTCTAAAATTACAAATTACAAAGGAAAAAAATCTCTGCGCAAATTCCTTTAAATATATACTACACAAATTTTGACCGTGAAAAAGATTTTTCTTTCCACTTTCAGATAATAGACGAGCTCTCATGTTAGAGCCAAGTAACCGCGTTGGTCTCAGGCAGTAACCTAAATTTCTACATCTACTTAGGGCCAAGTATCAAAAAACAAATATGCTAAAAAAAAACTTAGGAAACTTTATTTATTTGTTAAGAATTTTCAGAAACCAAATAAATAAAATTTATAAAAAATAAAAATAATAAAGTAATAATTACCAGTGGAAAAAAAAATGAGAAAGCACTATTAAGAGTATCACATGTAACTATACACCATTACCAAAGTAATCAGGAATGATTTTGATGCGAAAGAGCTTCGCTCGGTTTGGGTTGGGAGGGGGGGGAAAAGTGAACCGGGGAGAAGAAAAGGAGGATTGTAATTTTTCGTATGGGTGATAAAGAAAAAGACTCCAGTGTTAGCTGGAACACAGATGGTAATTTATTTTGGTAAATTTCTGTAGATTTAGGTAATTTAGATTGTGTTGAATGAAAAGTTATATAAATACAAATTTAAGAAATAATTCCAGCTATTAAATAAAACAAAATTTAAGAAATGGAAATCGTGAATAGAAGAAGAAAAAGGGTACTTGGCACCTCTAAGAAAATTATCAGTTGAGAAAGTAGAGTGGAGAGGGGGGGGGGTTGGACATCGCTATCAGATTCGGGAGAAGACAATGAAGACAGGAACAAAATAAATAACAAAAGAAAAAAAAGTGATGTAAGTAGAAGATTCAAAAAAGAAAATAAAACTGCTTAAAATTTTTGGAAGTATGAAATGATAAAAGAGAGAAAAATTCTTTCTCTTTATCTCGACTCAACACGATATATAATATATAATTAATAATATATATATATATAATAATATATATTATATATATATATATATATATATATATATACTATATATATTATATATATATATATATCATAATATATATATATAACTAATATTTATATATATATATATAATATACTATATATATATTATATATATATATATTATATATATATATATATATATAATATATAATATATATATATATATATATATATATATATATATATTTATACACACATTTTTTTTTTTTACAACATTCAATTTTTGATAATTTGCCGAAGCCAAAGGCTTCGGCAAAAAATGCCTTAGGCTTCGGCTTCGGCAAAAATGCCGAAGCTTCGGCATACCGAAGCCGAAGCCGAATATTCGGCACATCCCTATCCCCGACCTTCTCATTTTGCTCCTCCAATTGTCCTCACAGTCGTTCATCTCTTTGTGGGTTGCGAGGCCATCTCGATCCTTAGAAGCAAGTTTTTCAGCATCGCGTTCAGCACATCTTTTCCTAGTAAAATCCCTTTCGTAGTGATAGAGTTTTTGCCTTGAACATCTTGTATAAGGTCTAACCATCTCAGCCTTATTCCTATTTCGTTCGTTTAGGGATTTTCCCTGTCGCTAGTTTACTAACACGGTATAGCCACATTCTTGTGTGCTGTGGAGGTCCCTGTACATCCATTCAAAAAAAAATTATTATTATTAACAATAAAAACAAAAACTAATAATAATAATTGCTTTTATTTTCAGTGATGGCCAAAGGATGTTTAAATTCTCTGTAGGACACTTTGGATTATAGATGGACTATTACTCAGAGGATTCGATTGATTTAATTAAAAATATTTTTTTACATAGTGTTAAAAGTGTTTTATATTTTTTATTTTTTATTTTTGCAGTGATCAACCCAAAAAAGTGATTTATTTCTGTTATATATTATCGAAAAATAAAAAGTTAATAAGCGAGACGTAACTTTGTTGTAAAGAGAAGTTTCAAGTGTAATAAGAAATATCGAAGTGGATTTATTAAAGCATGAGACATTTTTAAAGTCTTAAAGATTGATTTATTTTGCGACAAATAAAAGGACAATCAATTTGGTTAATTATCCGTATTTTTGAGTATATTATATGAGAAATGTAAGTTAGCCCTACCATATTCTAATGATCTTGATATATTCAAAAATTCAAAATTAACCTAAATTGAGTTTGATCTTCAATCTGCATCATCAGCTATACTTTTTTAAAAGTAATTTTTTATCTCTTATATTATATATACAAGTCTGGAGTGCGCTAGGGGTCTTGCATGAGGGTATGTTGTTACCTGTGTTATTTATAGTATTGTAATGAGACTATGGTCTGGAAATAATATAACATCTAAAGTTCAATTGCCCTCAATGGACAATCTTAGGGCTGTTAGGTGCTGATAAAAGTGATAAATGAGGAATTGAACGCGATTAAAGGAATGTGTGGTGTGAAGAAAGGGTAAACGAGAGAATAAATGAAATTATGTTTAGATGGTTTGGTCATGTGGAAAGGATGAATGATAGTCGGTTGTTTAAGCGGATGTATAGTGTGAGTGTGTTGGGAACCGGACCGGGCTGAGCACCGAAGAAAAAGTGGATTGAAGTCAAAGTAAAGAATGTCTGCAGAAGAAATGTAAGTTGGCAGGGCGAGGAGAAGGTGATGATAGGGAGAGAATGCGGGTTTTGTGAGCTGGTATGTTGTGCCCACCTGCGGATGAACCATACACTTGACGATTTACCATAGTGAGGATTCCGTCGCAGTCCCGTAAAGCTCTAGGGCTGGATTTTCTGATGTTTCTGACTGTGACGATTTCTAACTACTTAATTCTTACTAGGCTGGGCTTTCCTTTCGACTTTTGTCATATTCTTCTACTTCTTTGCGATGCATTGTTAGCACCTTACCTCAGTCTTGGGAGAAAAAGGTAAGATGAAAATGGAAGGAAGATGAAGATTTAGTTTTTCATAATAATACATAATAATAATAATAATAATAATAATAATAATAATAATAATAATAATAATAATAATAATAATAATAATAATAATAAAGGTTCTTATACCGTTGTATTCCTTATTAATTAAAAAAGGATAAATATATATTTTTAATATAAAAATTTATAAAACATTTATATATATATATACTATATATATATATAATATATATATATATATATATATATATATATATTATATATATATATATATATATATATATATATATATTAATTAAATATATATATATATAATATATATATATATATATATATAATTTGTGCAAAAATAAATATAATTGGCACACAATTTGATTTACGAAAATGGAGTAATGGTCCCTTTCCTACTTTTATATAAACTCTGTGAAAAATAGACTCTTAATATTCTTCAATACTCTGAACATTACGTACAAGTGTATAATGAAAATAATATATTAAATTTTATTAGTTTTAATAAATTTAATGAATTGAATTAGTTTAATAGTAATAATTAAAAGGAAATATATATACATTTTTTTTTTTTGAGAATTGATATCTAGAAATTTAAATTATTTTGGAATGGTAAAAAACTAAATAATAATAATAATAATAATAATAATAATAATAATAATAATAATAATAATAATAATAATAATAATAATAATAACATACTTTTATTATCGTTACACCAAAGTATCTTGATATGGAGGTGTAGTTTGAATATTTCCAGGTATATTTTCAAACACACATACACTAAAGTAAATAATACAAATTTTGATCGATATTGGGGGGGGGGGGAGGAGAAAGTGGAAAGGAGTTCTAAATAACATATAAAAAAGTAAAAAGAAAATAATTCTATGTCAATGCACAATCTGGTACCAGAGTATTAACTAATTTTCGTATATAAATATAATTTTTCTTGCATAAATATAAATTATTGCAAATATAATTTTGAGACAAATCTAACACGATGCATTTTGAAACAATATCAAAGTAAAATGAGATTCTAATTATATATATAATTAAGTCGAACATATAAACACTATAATTTCAATATCTTATAAGTACTTTGAGGGTTATAAAATTTATCTATAATATCGTTCAAATGTTGTAGAACATAATTAATATGCCGTTATCATTAAATTTTAATTAAAAATTCTTCTCTAATTCGATAAATTTTAAGATATTGTAATTCTAATTAAATTAAAACATAATTAATTTAAATAAAAATAAATAGGAGAGTATTAACAAAATAGTATGGGAAAAGTTCTTTGCTTATGATATCCTAAACATGCAAAAACAAGTTAAAACCATAAAATTACGTTTAAATAATAACAATAATATTAACTTAAGAGCAGCCTATTCTAAAATCTTTCACACTCAAAAAACAATTTCATAAATTAAAATTCGTCGTGATTTAGCAGCGCTTCACCAAAGTCTGTTGCTTGAGAACCTACAAAGAGGTCATACTTATCAATAATTTCTGCCTTCGTTAATTTCTGGTCCTCGTCTGTGTCTGATTCGAAGATTAAGTGTTTTGCTTCTGCGTTTGCATGGTCATAATCAGGGGGCATTATCCACTCGCGCACCTGAAAAAAATATGAAAGAACATATGTAAAATTCGGCAACTATGCAGACGATCTGCCTATTGATTCGCAAGTAGCAATGAAAGGCCTAGTCATCCGCAACATTCAATCTACGTCTCCCAACTTGAACAGCGGCTAACGCCGCCCCTACCTAGCCACATTAACAGCTGACTCCTATTAAAAAAAAAAAACTACAATACTAGAGATCACATATGACACACACATGATAATTATCTCCTACACAAACATTATCTCAAAAGCAATCAGAAAAATATGTTCCCCAAAAATTCTTGCAGGCACCAGATCTAATCAACACAAAGAAACCCTCGTAGTTGTCTTCAAATAATACATACGCTCCTTCCTCAACTGCGCCCGCCCAGCATAAGCTCGGGTAATATCCAAATCTAATAATAATAAACTTAAGAGATTTCATGGGTTCCAGAAATATCACAATCCTAGTACAATTAACTAGAAATAGTACAGAATAAGGCATTAAGAGAAATCACAAGCTGTCTGCCCACTACACCAACCACCCCTCGCCTCCAATCCAACCTTATAAAAGATCATCTTGGCATGTTGGGCAATCAGTTTTCCGGTAGAAACCTAGACCCCGGCCACCCATTACATTTTCCTTACTTAACACACCGGCCCTTAGAGCAAAAAAGAAAAATAATTAAAGAAAATAAAACACACACATCAGACCCGCCACCCAACACTCACACAAATAACTCATGGTTTCTTAAGTTATCCAAGCCTCCTTCCCCCTTTGGAAATCTTTTGCAGTAATAGAGACTAGACCAACAGGTTAATCTGCTTGGTCAGACTTCTCTCGTAACATCATGTCTATAAGACTAATAAACACAGTTTTAACCAAACACCAAAATCATTCTGCCCAGATTTCCCTTCCAAGAGACAGTAGAGTACCTAATAGTACACTACCCGGCCCTTGCAGTTCAAAGACAAACAAACATCTTCACCAGTGTAGGGAAACATTTTGCGCACTTTCATATTATAATCCGTGCAATATAGATACAGAATTAAGGTAGGCCTAAATGTAAACTAACGTTCTGATACTTTCTTCAAGATCATCATATTTACTATTTCACCATAATCGTCTTCCATCAAGATGACAGTATTTCTGACTCTCAAGCTTTAAATCTAGCTTTATTAATGAAAACTGACCATGATCAAAAGAAAGGCTCTCATTAACAATGATAAGCACTACTGTTTTATTTTAGATTACTGCCTTTTATATATAGAAGGAGCCTCATTAATTTTACAATCCAATATTAATTACTTTAATATTTCTATAGCGACCTACTCTTTATAGTTTTATAAATGAAAGTCTTATTATGAAAATTAAAATAAATATTCGTACTAACCATCATCTAATCCATATATCCATCCTGTATTTTTATTCTGAAGTGGTTAAATTTTTCACGTATTTGACAATAAAAATGTTTACGAGAAAAGATATCAGATATTTGCCTTAAGATATAGTGAAATAATTTCTCCTGAACATGAAAATATGTTATAAAAAACTTACAAATTTTTAAATGTTATTGAAAAAATTTTATGAGGTGAAGAGATTACAGATTAAAAATTTAAACATGAAAAAAAAAAGGAAGAGTTAAGTAATTGCGACGATAAATATACATACCAGATGAGTACGCGAAAACAAAACAAAAACATGAGCATATATGTAAAATAAAAAAACTATACAAAGATTCTTTAACCTATATATTCATTATAGAAATCTTCCATCCTCTGTCCTTATCAACATCTTCCATTGTCTCTGTAACTACAATATCTCTCATATAAACGGATTCCTCTGGATGTAAAAAGCTTGTAAATTCCTCCATTGTGAGACCCTCATCATTATTTTGATCTGCCATTTCCCACCTTCGCTTGTCTCTTTTCATCATATCCAAATAACTGATTCCCTCTTCATCTGACTCTAGATCTTTTTCATCCATGTCTGAAAGGAAAGCATATAAAATTAACATTATGTTCTCCATATTCAAACATTTCCAAAATTCCCTTTTCTTTAATCTTCTTTAAGGACTTTTATATTAGATATTTAATTCATCCTTTAATCTTCCTTTTAAACTTTCATATTAGAAAACATCTTCAACAAATCTTAATCTAGTCCCTCTGAACAACTACCGTACTAAATTTTTCAATACATTTTACAAGATTTCTTGAACATATTATATTAATTACTGACCTCAGTCCGGTTATATTGTATAAGAAAATAAACTTTTTCATAAAAAAATATGAAATTAGAAAAATATTCAAGGTAAATAATAAACAACTAAATTTATTTACAAATTTACAAAGAACTGATTTTTATGTCTTGCTCTTTTGTGTAAGTTTTTTAAATTATCTTAATAAAAAAAGGATTTTAATACATTACTTGTTTCTCTATGCAACCTAAAATAAAAATTATTTAGTAATTTTAAAAATCATAAATAATCATTTTAAAAAGAAATATTATGAATCTTGAAAATTCATGATGCCAAGCACTAGTTGTGTTCCTAGATTATTGTCAGTAATGTATCATCACTTATTATCTTAAATTTCCATTGTTATTAAGTATTTCACACTTAACCTAATTATTCAAGTAGTTTTAGGCACTATATAAAGAAGAATTCTTTTAAGTTCCATGTAAAATACCTAAACAAAGAAATACAAATACAATTAACCTCTCATTTCTAAAATCTGACTTTGTCTCCATTCAATCATTTTGTTTCCATTCAATCATTTTGTCTCCATTCAATCATTTTTAAACTAAGCTTTCATCCAAAAATAATTAAATCGTTCACGATAAATTTTAATCATCATGATGAATATATATTACTTTTTAATATCCCCGATAAGTTATTAGCTAATTTTATTACCAATAAAATACATTTGAAAGTCCAATTATACACAAAATAAATTCACATTCAAAATTTATTAACTCATATTTTATGAGTACATTCAAACAATAAGATAGGCTATAGAACTAATTACTTATTCAAGTATTTAACCAAAAGTCAAATGTCAAATCTAAAAACAAAGAGGACTGCAAGCAAATTGACATTTTCATGAACTTTATTTTTCTTACTCGGAACAAGGTTGATAAAGCCACGTACTTTCCATAAATCCGTAAACTATTTTCTTATATTCCTCCCAAGTAAGAGAGTCTTTATTTTTAGGGTTGTGAGAGTTCCACTGCTGACGAACATCTTCTATTACATACTTCCTCTGGTTATATTCAATCCAATTTTTCAGTTCCTCCTGGGTAACTAACCCATCACTGTCACTGTCGATTTTATCAACTATTTTGCTGAAAAAAAAATCTTGAATAAATAAATAAGAAAATAATAACAATCAATTCGTATGGTTTTATCTAGCTTTTAAGCTTTTCTGATTAACTCATATGTATAAATAAAATCTTTGGTAAAGAAAATAACTGTCAGAATTAGAAAAGATATCTTTAAACATTAATAAAATAGGTATCAAGCTCACTATAATTTTTTTATATTTTTGAGTATTGTACTCCGCAAAAAAAAAAAAAAAAAAAAAAAAACTACCGTGCTAGTAGTACTAAACGAAAAACATGGAAAAATGCAAAAACTTAGTCACTTCGAAAGTGAGGGGAATTGGATAAAATATGAGCAAGGCCATTCCGAAAGGGAATGGAAATTATGTCAGGGAAGATCTTTTGTTTTTTTTTTTTTTTTTTTTTTTCTTTTTTTTTTTTTTTTTTTTTTTTTTTTTTTTTTTTTTTTTTTTTTTTTTTTTGCTCAGATTTTTTTTTTTTTTTTAATGGTAATTATGTCAGGGAAGATCTTACGTCGGATGGCTGAGATGGCGTCTCAACGCACAAATATATGGGCGATAGTAAGAGAATCACACGAAGAACAAAACGGACAGGATGGGAGGTTATCTCTAACCATGTGAAAGCCATGTGTTCAAAGGTGTGTTCAATTCATAAACAGGAGAGAATCACCACCTAGCGGCGACTCCGTTAGCATAAGGACGGCCAGTGACTTATGAGGAGTTTAATCTGCCAAGTCATTCCTTTGAAGCGTAAGGGACGAGAGTAGGGAATCCCTCGATCCCGGCCGTGCCCGACAAGAGCTGCCGACGTCTTAACAACAGCGTCCGTGAGAAGAGGAGACGCCGACGAACATTCCGCTACTTAGCACCAAGAGAATATTTTGCCCAACATGTCTCCAGCAGGAGAGGAAACCCTGACGGATGCTCATGTAAAAATCTGTCGAAGGAAGGTGTCCCAACTGTATATCCAGTAGAAGGTTTCGTCTGTTAATTACTCTGCCAGTAGAAGCAAATTTGCCTTCTGTATCAACTCGCTCATTCCCCGGAACTCCTATATGGGAAGGGACCCAACAGAAGGCAATGCCTCTCCTCTCCATATGAACATAGTTGATGAATTTTTGAACAGCTGAAACCAAAGGATTTCTTGTTGACCAGTTGAGCAGTGGCAAGAGAGAGCTTCTAGAGTCCGAGAAGACGGTATAATTAAGGTGGAAGGTTGCTAATTCTGCCCACAGCCATAAACAATGCTATCAGCTCTGCCGAAAAGATGGACGTATAGTTCGGCAGGGGTTGGGAAGTGGAGATCCGAGAAAACAGCTGATGCTCCCACTCCACTATTCACCTTGGAGCCATCAGTGTAGACAAGTCAAGTCTTTTGTGGGTTTCTTTATGTGCTTCAGCTTTGGTTAAGGACTATATTCTGAAACAGACAGTATGGGGCAGATAAACCCATTTCGCATGAACGTTGTCGAAAGTGTAAAGCAATAATAATAATAATAATAATAATAATAATAATAATAATAATAATAATAATAATAATAATAATAATAATAATAATAATAATAATAATAATAATAATAATAATAATAATAATAACCATTAATAGATTTTATGCTCTTTTCTGATTTAGGGAGAATGGTATTATTAGAAGTGCTGATGTCCAAGCAGATGAAAAGCACCTAAAGGTACGTAAATGGTTCAAGTAATAAAGATTACTTGAACCAGTAGTTGTAGTTGATAGGTTAAATATATGTAACAAAAATACTAATTTTGTTCATTAGTTGTTTTTTCAAACGGATTAATAATTAATTAAAGAAATACAAATTAGTTAAGATAAACCTCAGCTCTACATTAAGATTTTTAAATAAATTATTTTATTTGAATAACTAAGTAAGTCAAACAAATATTTGAGATGCCCTACAAAGTTTAAATGTAAGCAGATGAAGAACTGATAGGAGTGCAAGGAATTTAATCTTAAGATACTGGGATAGTCGTTATCATTTATGGCCATATTTGATTCGATTTCGTAGTATTATAGATTACAAATACAAAGTATTTATTGATTATCAGTTTTGTTCTTTCTTCAGTAAGCTTCTTTTCAATTTAATCAATAATTTTTTTTTTTTGAGGATGTGTACACGGAACACCACAGCGTGCAAAAAGAGCGGCTATACCGTGTTAGTAAAACCAACAACAGGGAAAGTCCCTACACAGAACGAGAAAAAAACAACGGAACAAGAGGTTTACAATCGAAAAAGCGTGTTCCCAGCTCATGAGGACGCCAAAAACTTTTGTCACTCGGAAAATGGGGGAGCCAGCATAAAATATAAGCAAGGCCGATCCGGAAAGGAATGGTAATAATGTCAGGGAAGAACTTGAGAGTCAGATGGCTGAGACTGAGTCTCAACTCACAAATATATGGGCTATGGTAAGAGGATCACTCGAAGAACAAAACGAACAGGATAGGGGTTGCTCTCTCACCATGTGAAAATCATGCGTGAGATTTGTATGTCTAATTCTTAAACGGGCTAGAACCACCTCCTGGCGGCGACTCCGTTTACAAGAGGACGGCCATTGACCTAAACGAGGTTTAACATTCCGCAAGCTTGCGCCACGAGAATCGACTAGCCCAAACAAGTCTCCAGCAGGAGAGGAAACCCTGACGGACACATGCGTAAAAATCAGTCGCAGGGAGGTGCCCCAACAGTATATTAATGGGAAGGAACCGTCTGCTAGATACCCTGCCGGCGGCAGCACGGTTGGCCTCCGTATCAGCTCTCTCGTTCCCCGGAACACCCACATGGGAAGGGACCCAACAGAACTCAATGCCCCTCCCATTCAATTGAACAGAGCCGATGAACTTTTGGACAGATGAAACCAAAGGATTCCTTGTTGACCGATCAAGCAGAGCCAAGAGAGCGCCTCTAGAGTCCGAGAAGATTGTATAACGACGTCCAAGATTTAATCAATAATAATAATAATAATAATAATAATAATAATAATAATAATAATAATAATAATAATAATAATAATAATAATAATAATAACTGAGAAAATGAGAAGAACTATACCTTTACAAAATATTAAAATTAATTGAAATTTGAAAAAGTCTTTTACTTTTTAACTTTGCAAGGTAAAAAGAAAAGAAAAAAAAGTATGAACCACTTGTATAAAGCATTTTTATTATAAATAACTCCCAACATTCTTCTCATTCTTAAGAATATAATAAGCCTACCTATTTTTTAATAAATACAATTATTTAGGTTTTATGGATTTATGGGTTTTGTGAGGGGTATGGTTGTGGCCCCCCCTGTGCCAAGGAAAGAACCCTACATTGACGAGATGCCATAGTAAGGGTCTGTCGCAGTCCCGTGAAGCCCTAGGGTGGATTTTTCTGACTGCGATGAGCTCTCGCTTAAGGGTATAAAGGGGGTGGTGGTGGTAAGGCTGGGCGTTCTTTTCGACTTGCGTCATATTCTTCTACTACTTTTCTCTTTCCAGTGCATGAGACGCACCTTACCCCCAGTCTGGGAGGAGGAGGAGGTAATAATAATAATAATAATAATAATAATAATAATAATAATAATAATAATAATAATAATAATAATAAAAATAATATGATGATGATAATAATAATAATAATAATGATGATATATGACGATCTAAAAACATGTAGCCCTTTGCTTATTCCTAAAGACTAACAATGAGCTAATAAACAACAAGTAAATAAAACAATTTGACAACAAACATCGCATTGTACACCTACGTTACTGAAAATATTTAATTAATTACACTGTGCCTTACATAACTTGTGACATCCTTAAAATTAAGATACAAAATACTAAAATAAATCTAACTTCTCGCATGCATGGAAAATTCTCGTAAACGTTCTTAAGTCATTTATGAACATCTTACCCTAATCTTTCTATGCTTTCTTCTGGAGTAAGTTGATCAAATCTTTTGGCTTCTTCTTCCCCGAGAAAAGCTTCATGATCATAATCAGGATTATGTTCACTTCCTGCGAAGTGTTCTTCATCGCTTAATTCCTGAAATTAAAAAGGATATTTTCAGCATACACCTTACACCTTACAAGGAATATTTACAGGCATGTTTATAAGAAACCTTTCGCATCCTAAATAGCACACACACATACAAACTAAGCGAAAATTCTACCGATATAGCGCATAATACAACAGTCAATCTAAAGCACGACGAGAAACAGCACACATCACATACATTTCCACACCTACTTTCTATTTCTCTACACATCTTTAAATTTAGTTTGAGAAAATTTATTTAGGCTTGAGAAAGATCATTTGGCGAGAAGAAGATCATTGAGAGAGATATTGAGAGACATTTAAAGATTGCCCATTAAGATTCATTCACTTTCCTCTCCCCAACGTCAACGCACAACATTAAAATTTATATTTGATAAGTAATATAAACAAGCTCTGAATCAAAAATGCATTGCAAGAATGTAGTAAAAAATTTTTTAACATAAGCTCCTAACTATATATGTCTATTTATTTTATTAGCTTCTTTGTTAGAAATACTAGATATATATAATGTAAATTTTTTTAAAAAAATTTAACTATCATAAAGCCCTAATTTTAAAACTGTTAAGAATATGAACATATTTATAAAAATTATTAAAAATTAAATTTTAGCATTATAAAAATCTTATTAGAAAAAAAAAAATTCTTTGTTTCCTGTACTCATGTTTCATTTCTACTTTATTGTTCAAAACTAATAATGGTTTTATTGCAAATATATTCCAGAAACACTAACAAATCTTGGAAAACGTTATTTTATCCCAAAAGTCACTAAAAAATTAATAAAAACTAACAAAAGAAATACTTAATTTGAATCAAGACTAAACTGTCATATTTTGACTGTCCTTTATATAATTATTGACTGTATTTAATAGGCAATAGCATTAAAAAAAATAATAAAATTCCTCCCAAATGTTATAAAGTATGTTGCAAAGGTTTTATGGAGATTGATTTACAGGAGTTTTTCACAATTACCATATATATATATATACATACTATATAATATACTATTAATATAGTATATGTAGTATTAATACTATATATACATATAATATATATATATATATTATATATATAATATTACAATCATATATATATAATATCATATATACATATATAATATACAATATAGTTATATATTATACTATATATATATATATTATATATATATTATATAGTATTATATTACTATTAGATATATAATATATTATATATATCTTATATATAACATATAATATATATATGACTATATATAATAATATACTATATATTATATATATATATCTACCGTGAGGCTCAAAAACGTAGAGCGACGGAAGTACGCATGCAAGGTCATTCTTCGGGCTTGCTCGCCATCATAATACTACGTTCTATCGCGCTCACCGACTCACGGAGAATTTAAGACCTACACAACAGTTCCCCCTCCTTTGATATAATATAGCTATTGCCTATCAAGTAAGAGTATGTGAACTTTTATTTAACAAAAAATAACTTTGGGTATATATTGCAAACCAAACGATATATAACCTGGATTATAACTTGATTTTATATATATATATATATATATATTATGAATTATATATTATATATATATATATATATATATTATATATAATATATATATATATATATATATATATAGGAGAGTAACACGCATACTCGCAGTGTTGAAATTACCTCCCATTAATCTTTTTAATGGTGAACTTTTCTCTTTTGCGTTCATATCTATACACACACTCATCCTCCAGAACATATTACTGACACCATTTTACACATATTCATATACACAGATTAAAGTATACACACACGCCTCTTCTAGGATAAGCCACTTTACAGACATCCCTACTACTTATATCCCTGTGTGTGCGGAGAAAGAATTGCCCACTCGTATGTCCTGCGTGTCAGAGAAGGCGACTAAGGAGATACGGCGGTAGTTAGGGTTGGACTGCCACTACATCTATCTCTTGCACAGCGAATGCTAATGCAAGGCCTCAGAGAAGTCTGTTGATCGCCGTTAAACGCCTTCAGCTTCGGCCGAATGTATGAATCTTACAGTAATGTCAGAGGAATAAATTTGGAGGGAGAAGAGGAGAGAGTGATGGATGTATTGAGGAAAGGGCAAATTTGATTTGCTCGCTTGACTGAAACAAAGATGAACGGAAACGGTGGAAAATGAGTGGCGTGAACTGCGTGGTAGTGAAATTGTGTGTGCTGGACGTGGAAAGGATTAATGAAAGAGGGAGAGAAGAGTTTGCAATTTTGATGACGTACCTGTGTACAAAGCTATGATAGACTTGGTGTGTGAGTCCTAAGATTGCTAATGGTTAAATTTTATTGAAAAGGCCAAGGTATGTTGTTGTGACGTATGAGTCCATCTGCAGGAAACGTTGAAGAAAGAGATATTATTTTTAGGATTTATCGAATTGATGTTCTGGATTGGGCGTGCAGTAGGAGCTTCAGATTATAGTGTTGGAGGAAGTCCACTAGAATGTTGGATTAGGTGATCAAAAAAGATGGTATAAAACAGCTGGTTTTGGCGTGCATGAGAAATTTGAGAATCGGTAAAGAATGTGATTGATTTCTGAAGAGCAGAGGTAGTGTGTAAAGTAATACTTTCTTTTAAACACAAGAGTATCCATAAGTATACTAGAGTATGTGTAGGTAGAGATGGTCGAAGTGAAAAGTATGATTGATTTCTGTTGGTGCAGAAGGAGATGTTGAGTATGTGTTGGATGTTAAATCAGTAGGGGGTTTAGGAATGGGTTATCGGATCATTATTTGTTTCATGTAAATTTAAGTTAGTGGGGGGCTTGGATGGAGAGGAAGGGATACGAAAGGAAGTAGTTAAAATTAAAGATGAAAGTAAACTGTGAAAGTTTCTGAAGATAAGTATGTAAGAGCGCCCGCTAGTAAATCGGTTGAATGTGAATAAAGTTCGATACGAACAAATCTGGGCAAATTGATAGAAAAGCAATTGTTTAGTAGTAGTGCAAAGGAAGTATGTATGGATTCACTTGAAATAACAACTCTAACACACGCATATGCCACTATACATAAATGAATCAAACACAATAAAAATATCGATTAAAATTATCAAAACCAAAGCTATCCATATAATGACTCATTTAAAGATCTACGAGTAACGTACTTCATATGGTGCTAAAGTAGGAAGAAGAATAGAACATCGTAATGTGGAATTGAAGAGTGATGAAAGCAGGTACAGAGGGGCGTAAGCTGGCTTTCTTTCGACTTTTGTTCATATCTTCTACGCTTTTCTTTTCCAATGCATGACATTGCACCTTACCCCAGTCTGGGGAAAGAAGGAAGATTAAAGAAAGAAAATAATATATATATATATATATATATTATATATATTATATTATATATTAGTTATATATATATATATATATTATATATATAATTATAATATATATATATATATATATATATATATATTATACTAATATTATATATATAATATATATATATACGGTTATATATTAACGTATATATATATATATAATATATATTATATATATATTATATATAATATATATAATATATATATATATATATATATATAAATATATATAATATATATATATTATATATGTATATATATATAAATATAGGTATAAATATATATATATATATATATATATATATATAATATATATATATATATATATAATATATATGATAATATATATATATATATATAGTATACTATATATAAATCTTACTAATATATGTTCTTCATGATACGTATCAATATACGTATAATATAATATATATATTTTTTTTATAATGTTTAAAATAAAAGTTTGAAAAATATTCAACACTCAAATCAAGGTGAATCTTGTTTCAATCAATCTTCAGTGTTTCATTCTTCAGTTTTAAATTCATTTTAACTCTTTAAGTGTAAAATAATGTTTCCCCAGATTTGTTACTGTTTTTGGAATAAAATTATTAAAATAGTGTTGTTTCAATAAAGTAGAAATAAAAATTAAAACATGAGTATAGGGAACAACAAAAATACTAATAAAAACTTCAACCGAAGTTTCAAAAGCATCAAGTTTAATAACTTACACTTACAAACATTTTTCTCATTGTCAATGTGGCAGTAAACTACCAGCAGCTCAACTGACCCCATTCATCTTGACACATACACATTCTATAACTAAATTTTTAAGTCATTATAGAACAAAAAAACAAAAACTGAGTAAAAACTAAATAAAAATAATACATGTTAGTAAATAAAAATCAAATATTATATTAAAAAATATATAAGTAACATTTTTATCATTTCTATGGTGCATATCTTGACAGCCAAATATTCATTCATATTTTGCATAGTACTTAGTTGCTAAATTTGTGTGAACAAACCTTTACAAGATATTAAAATTAATTGAATTTGAAAAGTCTTTTACTTTTTACTTTGCAAGGTAAAATAATAATAATAAAAAAAAAAAAATAATAATAATAAAAAAAAGTATTTCTTGTATAAAGCATTTTTATTATAAATAACTACCAACATTCTTCTCATTCCTAACAATATAATAAGCCTACCTATTTTTAGGCTATGATTCTGCTAACTGGCAAAATAAAATGAGAAAATAATAAATAAAAAAAAATCTTACATTATTAATAACACGAGATTTCTTTTCATCATCTCTCTTTTCTAAAGCTGCACAAAAAACTAAAGATAAACAAAGAGTTACAATAAGACTACGAAATGCCATTTCCATCATATCTGAAAAACAGAAAAAAATTATGAAGGATTATTTACTAAAAAATTTGAGGGAACTTTTCATACTGAGCTAATACAAATTAATCATGATACACTCCTGTTTCCACTTTCAACTACTGGGTGAGAAGCAAAGCATGATGTATATACTTTACATTTTAATATATATTATATATATATATATATATATATAATATATACTAATATATATATATATACTATATATATATATATATATATATATATAAATATATAGATATATCATAGTATTATATATAATTATAGTATATATATTAGTGATGCTACAGAGTCATTTTTTTCGCATCCGCGAACGGATGCGGATGTTTTATATATATATATATATATATATATATATATATATATATATAATATATATAATATATATATATATATATATATATATTATATATATATTAAATATATATATATATCGAGTTTTAGCCACAAATCTTATTAAGATATGTGACCCAACTCAAATGCACCCACCAACCTCTTTCCCCAACCTCCCTTATGAAAGAGATTTTACAATGGATTATATACTTTTTTGCACTAGTAATGAAAATTCAAATATAACAAGGTTGTGCTTGAGAAACATCAATTTTTCTGCCTTTTCTGCTGAGAGTCTGTTTCTCTTATCATCATATATTAGCCCAGCATTGCAAGTATTTCCTGCAAGTTTACTCAAGGTGAGGTAAACATTTTGTTTAACTTCCACCAACTATAGATCATATTTGTATCTAGTCGTTTTCTTAGTGATAGTTTTCATATTTGCACTACATCTTTTGTAATGCGTGTGTTTTCTTCATCACTACTGAACTGAAGAAATTCTTCCAGTGAATCTGTTATTGATTTACTTGTAGAAGGTGTTGGTTATGTAGATTTCATTTTTTTCCTTAAAAAAGGATCTTTCATTCTTTTTAAACCATCTTTTTCATAAGATGAATCCTCTTCTTGTGACAGAGATAATGGATTACAGCGAGACAGAAGCTTTAGAGCGCTGATTTTTTTTTGTAATTTCTTCAAATGGTTTCAAAGCTTAATGCCCAGCGTGATATGATTCATTTTCCAAACCATTAGAAGAATTTAACCTGGAATACGAAACTGGCGCTACAAAGAAAGAGGAGTTCTATGAGCAATACCATTCTTTCCATCATATGAAGTGTACTGTTCCAGCGAGTTGGAACGTCTTTGATAACAGTGAGATATGTCATATCAAGCCCGTTTTGAATTGCTCAAATGCTCATTTTATTTTCAGATGCATCTTAAGTATTTTTGTTAGAAGATTCTTATCAAATCTCAGACAAACAAATAGCCGCGCAACATCGCAGGCAAAGCACGGATGCGCGATCTTAATAATTTGCAGATGCCTCCGCTGGATGCGGATGTTACATGCCATCACTGAATATATATAGATATATATATAGATTATATATATATAATATATATATTAATATATATAATATATATATTATAGTATATATAATTATATTATATACCGTATATATAATATATATATATTATATATAATATATATATATAGTAGTATATATATATATATATATAATATATATATAATATATATATAATTAATATATAATATACGCATATATATATATATGATAATAATATAATATACTATAATATATAATATATATATATATATATTTATATATATATATATATATATATAATATACCGGATATATATATATATAATATTATATATATATATAATTATATATATATATAGTATATATATATATATTATATAATATATATATATAACACGTAGTAGCGAGGTTCTATTTCAGACAATATATATATATATATATATCTATAATATATAATATATATATTATATATATTATATATAATATATATAGTATATATATAATATGCTAAAAATTTGATTCAACCAAACTATTACTACTGAGTGAGAAAGCCAAACCAGGATGTACTTTACATTTTAAAATAGTTATATATATTATATATATATATATATATATATATATTAGATAATCATATATATATATATATATATATATATATATTTATACAATAAATATATATACTATATACGATATATAGATTATAAGCTATTATAATATATATATATATATACCTAATTATTATATATTATATATATAGTATATATATACGTATATATATATAAATATACATATATAATATATATACTTATATATATATATATGGTAAACATTTGATTCAACCCAACATTAATATCTTTTTACTCTTTTAAAATTATAGAGGTGAAATACACATAAATGCATTACACAAACTCTAATAATGCGCAGAACAAAAAAAATATATATATATACCGTAGCTATGACATAAGAAATGTAGAGATAGTAAGAAACCACATATACCTATTGAGACTTTCCTAGTCAAACTAAAGTAAATACTCATCAAACACATGCAAAACCCACACTGAACCACTAAGGCTGTCGAACATCCCATATCATATACATAAAACTTAAAGCCTAATACTACATAATTATACACCAACTACTACCAAGAGCAAAATCTATAGATGAATTACATGCTAAGCATACTACAAGTATTTAACAAGAACATTGTCGTCATTCTAGACCTGGCAATTTGGCTTAGTCATAAAACACTATATAGCTAATACTCAAAACATACATATATCCATCCAATCCCCTCCTAAATGCTGAAAGTGAGTCATAATCAACAACCTTCTGCAGTAAATCATTTCGAAAACTAACAACCTCTATTACTGAATGAAAAGTTGCTTTCTTACATAGGGATGAAATGCATTTGTCCTGATTTTTTTTTATTGTGTCCCTTGGTCTCCTTTCTGTGATCCACTTAAAAGAATTTATTGGTATCAATATCATCAATAGGTGTAAATTTATATTTTGTAGACTTGTATCATGCGCCCTCTAATAAATTTGCCTTTTTACAAAAACATTCCTAACTCCTTCAACCCCTCCTCATAACTCCTACCCTCAAACCCAGAAATTATCCTTGTTCCTCTACGTTTCCCTCTTCTTTGCCCTTTCTTATTGACTGGTTAATTCATTTATAACTTTCTCATAATTTTCTAAATCCTCTTCCCTACTACTCTTGAATATTTATGAACATCTGACACTTTTCATTGAATTTCTCTATTTCCTCAATTAGGTTATTCTCTTAACACCACTGAATGGCCATATCTTCAAATCATTCATCAATGTTTGCGCGAAGTGTTTCATAAAAGCACTCCCATTGGATTTTAAATTCTCTTTTTTTAGTCAATTCATATTAAGTATGTCTTGAAAATTTCACTATAAGTACTGTTTATAGAAATGAAACTTTCAATTTGCCTTAGAATGTTAAATCGTAATTATAATATGGCCATGAATCCCAAAATTTCCTCGACTGCTGACCCTCATCCGCTATACTTTCATTATTAGAGACAAATATTGTCTAACAGTGCTGTATCATTATTGCATATCTTGTAAAGTTTATGGACTACCCAGGACTCAAAAAGTTGTCTAATATGCCATTTAT
>JABUQX010049235.1:0-22500 GCA_015478945.1 Trachelipus rathkii | reverse complement strand
AGGAAACCAATGGGTCATAAGTTGTAAAACCACAAAAGCCCTCTAGGCATAAGTAATAAAATTATGAAATGGATATTTCATTTTTTTTTTTTTTATGTTTTGGTATTTGCTGAGAAAATATGAAAATAATCTGACTAGTAACTGCATGAACGGTTTCTTGTGCGAACTACAGCTGACAGCCCCTGCCACTCCTCTCTCCTCTAAGAAGATGTATAGAGTTTGAAGAAGAAATCAAGTTACTCACCTCCCCTCCGTATTTAGACCTATATCAAAGTTTGCCTATAAACTCCTACTTTAAACAACTCGCTTTTCCTCTTTTTTATTCGAACACATGCTCTGCTGTCCCTATAAAATGGTGTACGTAGGGGGACAAGGGCTCGGGGGGGGGGGGGGGCTAGAGCAACCTCCCGAAATTTGAAGAAGCCTTTTATTAAAAATATGCTTTATTTCCCAATTCAAAATTAATAATTTCAAGAATTAATGTTTGAATCAAATTTGGTCCTTATGAGTTTCATATAGCGCAGATAAATATGTATTTATTTTTTTTTCATATGATGATATGATACTAACAATAAATTTGAGTGCTGATGAACAGGATAAAAAAAAATTTAAATACAAAAAGTAATTATTTAATAATATCATACTTTTAATACGCATCGTACGTTTGGCAGTGGCCGGGACAGAGACGTCTCGGGATATTTTCTGTAGTGCAAAAATCTTTCCCGAAAACAAGAGAAAATCTGTTATGGCAAAATATATCCATGTAAGTTAGGTCGAAATTTACTGCATCGTCGATCCAATAGGTTAAGTTGCAGTTTACTCCCTCTAAGTTCAGTTATTGGTCAGACGGTTTCCATTTACCGTCATATGTATCTTAAAAACTATTAATGCTACAGTAAAACGGAATACATTTTTGGAAACAGCGTAAAAAGTTAGTACTGAAACTTTAAAAAAAAAAAAAAAGCGGTTTTAAAAAAAGTTAATAAAATATATAATAATAATTTTGTAAATATTTATATAACGTAAACTTCACGTTGCCCCTTAAATAATGCGGTGGTGTTCTCAAACTTAAAGAATACCCAAGGGTAACCGCACGATGGCAGGAGTCGGGCTCTCTCGGCCTTTCCGGAACTACGGGGTAGGGAACCTATTTCCCCCTCCGGGGGTCTCCGCGAACCCCCGCTCTTTGTTATATGTGGTGGTCGCGGGGGTATCCTCCGCCCCTCCCTACGGGGATTGGAAAATGTCCCCCCCCTAGTTCCTCGTTCGCGCTCGAGCCCCTATAATATATAAGATATAATATATACTATATTATTATATATATAATATATATATATATATATATATTATATATATATTTATATAATATATATTATATAATATATATAATATACATAAATATATAGGGACAAATTTAACGACTTCGTAAATCAAACCCCGTTACAATGAACTGTGTGAATATACAGACACATTAAACGAATTCACAGAAGAAATGAAGACCCCGTTACAGAAGAAAAAAATAAGTCCAAAATAAGATTAACAATATTAATTATTATTTATAATTATTATAATTCATTTATTTCATGTAACCATAGTTATTTCATTTTCAGAACAATTATTTTACGCTGATTCCACAAATGTATTCCTTGTTTTACTGTAGCATTAATAGTTTTAAGATACACTATGACGGCTAATGGAAACGCTGGCCCAGGTTATGATATGTTTTGTTATATACAGAATCTATATAAGAAAAAAAAACACGGAACGTATTTTAACCATAAACATTATTTTTTACGTTACCTTAAATTCTTTCACGCATTAGCAGTTACTCAGTTACCACTAAAATCCCGTTTCCTTTCTCATGCAAAATGAATGTTTTTGCTTTACTTTTTTATTAAATTATTTAATATTTCCAATTTCGTATCCTTTCTCACAGCACTTAATTAATTGCAAGTATTCTAACGAACAATCATATGCAAAAAAAAAATTATCTGCGCATGAAACTCATAGAGGTAGAGAAAGAATTAATTATGAAAATTTTAAATAAAAATTATTGGCCTTTTCACATGCATGACTTGTGGGAAAAGTACCAATTATATAGCAACATTCGGAAACAAGATTATGTAAGCATTAAACAACTAGAAGCTGCCAAGCAGGGTTGTGGAGTCGGTTCAAAATTTTCCGATTCCGACCAAAGTAAACTTTGCTCCGACTCCGGACTCGACCCGACCTCTTGGAAAATTACGACTCAGACCTCCTTGAAAAATTACCGACTCCGACTCCACACGTTTTGAAAATTACCGACTCGACTCCGACTCCCACCCACCCTCTGGCAAAATTATATATATGAAAAATTATATATATATACTATAATATAATATATATACTATCATATTATATATATATATTATATATATATATACTATATATATATAATATAAATATATATATAACTATATATATAAATATATATATATATATATATATGAGGTATTTTGTTACCATGTTAGTATAAGTAGTGAGACCTATATGTATGGAATAAGGAGGTGCAGATCTAAAAAATACAATGTAGTTCAGATGGACAATCTTAGGGGGAGTGTTAGGTGTGAGAGAATTGATAAAATGAGACATGAACGTATTAGAGAGTTGTGTGGTGTGAAGAAAGGGGTAAATGAGAGAATAAATAAAAGTATGAGAGAATAAATAAAAGTACGTTAAGATGGTCTGGTTCATGTACCATCATGGAAAGGATGGGATGATAGTCGGTTGGTTAGGATGCTTAGTTGAGTGTGCTGGGATCGACCGGCTGGGAACCGAGAAAAAGTGGATGAGTCATAAAGAATGCTATGGAGGAGGAAATGTGGAGTCTTTCAGAGGCGAGAAGAAAGGTGCATAATGGATTGAATTGCGGGGTTTTTGTGAGGGGTGTGTGATTGTGGCCCACCTGGGCCAAGGTGAACTCCACACTGACGAGGATGCCATAGTGAGGGTCCATCGCTTCCCGTGAAAAGCTCTCAGATGGATTTTCTGGACTGCGACGAGTTCTCACTAAAAGTGTAAAGAGGGTAAGGCTGCTTTCTTTTCGACTTTCGTCATATTCTTTTTCTACTTTTCTGTTTCCATGCATAATACGCACCATGCCCCCAGTCTTGGGAGAGAAAGGGTGCTGTATATATATATACTATTATTTATATTATAATTAATATATTATAGATTTATATATATATACTATATACTATATATATATAATATATATACTTATATATAATATATATTATATTATATATATATATAATAGTATATAATATATCAGAGTGGGCACTTCCGCTCTTTAGTGCGCTAGTCCGCTCCGAGCGGACTAACAGAATAGGTGCGACTAGCGGAGGTGCGGAGACGTCAGAAAATTAGCGCGGACTTGCACGTGCGGATTAAAAAAAGTTTCCGCTCTTTTGTTCCCACCTTTATGAAAATGAAAGTTGTTTACCTTATTAAGAATTCTTATTGGTTAGTATATAAGAAATATAACTTTTTAATTTTAAGTTTATAAATTAATTTACTTTTAGTCTAAACTTATTGTTTAAATAATTAAACTTCCAAAACCTATCTCTCAACCTCCTTAATGGTATCATATAAAATAAATACATTAAATGAATATTCCTAGTCTAAATGGCTATTACCCTCATCTATGACTTTAATTAATACTATATTATTACTATATAGCTTAGGCAATATCAAATCATTCTGTGTAAAACCCTATATATATATATTACTATATTATAATATATATATATGATAATATACATTATATATATATATATATATTATATTATTATATATATATATATATAATATATAATAATATAATATTAATATATATTAATATTATAATATAATATATAGTATATAATATATATATGATTTTATATATATATATATGCGGTATTTATACAGAAATTGATTCAATTGACTTCACAACATCCCGTGGCTATAAATTTCTAACCTGCTTCGTCTGAATACCACACTCTCTGAACTCTAGCCTTAACTTTTGCTCTTGTCTGAAGACTCAGATGGCTAAGAATTCATCCTCTAACTCGTTTAACGTATCCAACTATAACTTATTGCATATTTCCGTCAAAGGGTGGGTATGGAAACCTATTGTTAACATCTAACACTCCCTGTACGACGTCTCGTGAATCGCGAACTCACCTAATTTCGATTCTGTGGCCTTAAAATCTTTCTTCCTATCTTACTACAATATCTTGTGCTTCTGCTACTGTTCTCCTAACAAACGAGTTTTCACGCCTTTTGTTGGAATATCGTTATAACTACTTCTCACGAGACTGTTATATCTTCTCATCCAAATACTGAGGTAAGAGCGTCGGACTTTCCTCTCAGAGTCGCTACGTCGAATTCTTTTTCCTTTTTTTTCCCACAAATTAATTTCATTTCTGCCTGAAGATGCCTCGACTTACGGAGGCGAAATATCTCAACCAATATACAAGTCTTCAACAAAGCTCTTAAGTCCTGCAGAGAAATGATCTCAACAGGAATAGTTTTTTTCTTAGCTTTCAAAGGAAAAAGAATTCGACGAAGCGACTCTGAGAGGAAAGTCCGACGCTCTTACCTTTGAACCTCCAGGATGGCTGTAAGCCCCCTACTTTAGAGTTTTTCGGACTTATGGACACCCTTTCTGAGAAGTGGACATGATTTTTCTTCTGGAGAAGTTTAGATGAAGTATTTTCTGTTGTGTTCTTTTTATAGAACTTATTTGACACATTTGTGAAGTTACTTTATATGTAAATTTTAATTTTTTTATGGCTATCTACATATTTTATTACTATCGTGGCAACTATTAACAAAATATTTCATCATAGCGCGTTCCACAATGAAGTCAATTTCTGCTGAAAGATGCCTCAGAGTCGAGGCGAAATATTGCAACAATTATATTAGCCTTCAACAAAGCTCTTAAGTCCTGAAAGAAATGATTCAACAGCGAAATCAGGTTTTCTTCTTAGGCTTTCAAAGAAAAAAGGAATTCTACGTAGCGACTTGAAGGAAAGTCCGACGGGCTCTTACCTTTGAACCCTCCAGGATGGCCTGTAAGCCCCTACTTAGAGTTTGTCGGATTAATGACACCCCTTTCTGAGAAGTGACATGATTTTTTCTTCGGAGAGTTTAGATGAAGTATTTTATGTTGTGTCTTTTTATAGAACTTATTTGACACGTTTGTGAAGTTACTTTATATGTTAAATTTTATTTTTTGGCTAATTACGATCGTTTTTATTATATCGCTGAACTATTAACAAAATAATCAATCAATAAGAATAATAATATAATAATAATAATAATTTAATTAATAAATAATAATAATATAATAATTAAATTAAATAATAATAATATAATAAAATAATAATACTAAATAAATAATAGATTAAAATAATAATAATAATAATAATATAATAAAATATATATAATAATAATATTAATAATGAATAATAATACATAATAATAATAAATAATAATATTATGTGATTGAAAAACTTAAAAATACTAAATCTCCAAAATTTATTTAAGATTCCATTATTTTTTATCACCTTCTTTGATTGTGAGTTTAGAAATTCTTCCTAAGACCCTTCTACACGAGCGCTTGAAGCTTTATTTATAGGCATTCATAAGCGAGTTGACTCCAGGAGCGAAAAACAATAATTAATTAATGTATCGTTATTTTACTAATTTTAGGGTAAATACATTAATTTTTTGGGTAACCTAACCTAACCCAACCCTAACCTAACCCTAACCTAACCTAGACGTAACATAAAATTAACCTAAACCTAAATATTAACCATGAGTCCAACGCTTCATAACAGTCCATAATAATTATATATAATATATATATATATAGAGATATTATAAATATATTATATTATATATAATATATATATTATATACGTATTATTAATATATATATATATATTATATATATATATTATATATATATATATATATATATATATAATATTGGAACACGTGTCGAATTAAAATCTTCATCTTTCAATTAGACGAAACCTCAATTATAAGGAAATTTTTCCTTTTTCTATTTTAACCTTGGACCTAATGTTTCTTCTCTCTCTCTCTCTCCTCTCTCTCTCTTCTTCTCTCTCTCTCTCTCTCTTCTCTCTCTCTCTCTCTCTTCTCTCTCTCTCTACTCTCATAACAGACACACAACGAACCACACGCAAATTATATTTTATGGTTCACTATAGACAGCTTATCTTACGTCCATTTGCCCAATTTGAGACTTAATTGAATGAAGCGATCGTGTATTTCGCGAATCTATTATAATAGTTTAATATATATATTATTATTATTATATATATATAATATATTATATAATACCTATATATAATTAATATATATAGATATATATATATATATATGCATATAGATGATATATATATAATATATATAGTATATTATATATCATACTATATATATATATACTATATATTAATAATATATATATGATATGATATAGAAATATATATTATTAAATTTGAATTTATTACTAATATATATTATATATATCTATATATCTATATATACTATATATATATATATAGTATATATTATATAATATATATATCAGATATATACTATATATAATAATATAATATATATATAGCAATTAATTGTGATTTATGATTCATAAATCATTTTTGTGGAAATTCCATTGTTTTTGAAAGTGTTATTAAAATAATATATATATTATATAATATATATATATATATATACTATATATAATATATTATAATATATATAATATATATAATATATTATTATATATATTATAATACATATAATATAATATATAACTATTATATATAATATATATATATATATATATATATAGACAGTGGCGTATTTAGGGGGGGCCAGGAGGCCATGGTCCCCCCCCCCGATTTTCAAGACACTAAAAATTTTTAAGTTTCATAATAATTTTAATAATAAAAATGAAGAAGAATAAATTATGATTTTATATAATTCGTCGCTGGCAGGAACAAATCTCGTAAGTCCATTAGTTTAAAACGTAAACTTGAAACCAGCAGAGAAAATGCATAAAATTTCAGATGATTTTTGAAGAATGTTTAAGCGTATCAGAAGCTGGGTATTAAAATTGCTGTACCAAGAATTAACAAGTCCGCAACATACAGACCCAACTGCTACTTCAGACCAAAAACTGATTATTGTACATCCCATCTTCTATACCATTTTTGGAATGAATTAATATCAGCATAAGAAGAGAAGTTTATAAATTTTCTTGCAATTTGTCATACCGAAACGGTTGCTAAGTGCCATAGGAGAAAGATAAAAATTGTGTTAATATTTTACAAGAAGATCTCGAAAGCCCAAATGAAGAATTTAGTAAAAGCAGAATTGGTTTTTATGGAAGTTTGAAATGGCATCACAGCACAGGTCGCCAAAAACCGCAATAGCAGGGGGGGACTTTTTAGTCTTTTTTTCATATTTCGCAGAGTCCACGAATTCAAAAATTTTACATCTTGTTGCAAATACCTGCAATTTTACCGGTGTTTAATGTTTTCAGTAGAAGAGCTTTTCAACATTAAGACTTTGAAACCTACTTAGAGAATACATATTGAGATTGAACAAGACTTCATTGACTTGCCCTCCTCTACCATACATCGAAATATTGAAATAAAACTTGAAGATGTGCTATCTCAGACTCCTCCACTCTCATGTCAGGCGATCTAATTAAGTTAACAAATTTACGGTTAAACGATGATTTAGTAATTCATATAATTCTTCCCATCTTTTCTTAGGAATTTAATAATTTGTTGTCCTTTCACTTTATATATATACTATACTTATAGTATATCATATATATAATCTTATATATATATATATATATATATATCAAAGAATATAGATATCTTTATTAATTGTATAACATATAAAAATAAAATAATTTGTTTGGCCCCCCGAAAAAAAATTCTGAATACGCATGTAATTATATTATATATATATATATATATATATATCTATATTATATATATATACTATATATATATATATATATAGATATATATATATTTATTCTATATACTTATATTTATATATATACTGGGTATTATTACTATATATACTTATATATATATAAGCCAAACAAAGTGATTTTGATTATCATTAAACTACTTTGCTTATTAAAGTTAATGTTTGAAGTTGTTATTAGTATGTATTGTTATATTTATTATATGATTATTATTATATTATTATTATTATTATTATATTATATTATTATTATTATTCATATATATATAATATATATATATATATATATATACTATATATATTATATATAATATTATTAAATAATATATATATATATATATATATTATTATATATACGCCGCGATTCTAACGCGGCATTAGATATGCGCTTTGCTCATTTGTGATTAAATAAATCAATGACATAGAAAGGCATTAGGGACAATGCAACTGGGAACAGTATTTTAACAAGTCATGTGCGCATTGTGACAATTAAAAGCAATCGCATTGCAGTATGTAAGGGATCGGGTTCGGTCACTCGTGCAAACCCAAGGGCAGCAGACTACCTAGAGATCTTCAAGCTGGCCAGAACTTGGGCAAAATGTTCTATTTTATCTTAGCACTGATGGTACTATAATATACAAGTATATATATACTATATATATATATTATAATATATACTATTACTATATATATATAATATATATATTATATAAAGATATATATATATATATATGGGCATAGGCACAGGTGGCAGGAGCAGGGGCACTTGCCCCCCATACATGTTGCGCGAAATAAAAAAATTGAGACGCTCATCCTTTGCCAGACAACGTTTTTAAGGCTTTATTAGCTAGGAAAAACTAATAAAAAAAAGATACATTACTCAACTCGATTAGACTACTGAAGGGATAATTACTTATTAATAACGTATTATAACATACATTTTTTTAATAGTATTAATGTGTTTTCGTTCTTCATAGTGGCATATTGAAGTCAACTAAGCTGCTGATGCTTTTTATTCAGCTAGATTTGCTCAGACGTATTCTTTCGCTGGAACTCTCAAGTGTGTCGATACACTTGGCGGCCTGCATAAAAAGCCTGCTAAAGATATATAGTATATAATATATATATTTATATATATAAATATTATATATATATATACTATTATATATATATATTATATATATATATAATATATATATATATATATATACATATATATATATATATAAATATACTCCTAATATATATCACTCAACCTTTGCCCCCTAAATGAAATCCTGCCTACGGCCATTTACATATATATTATATAATATATATATATATACATATATAATATATATATATAATAATATAATATATTAGTATAATATATATAATATATATATATATATATATATATATATATATATATAACTCCCGAACTAGAGGGACGACAAAGTTTTGAGTTTGATTCCGGAAAGAAACTAGACAAAGATTCACCTTTTCGATAAGGGCAAAACCAGTACATATATATATATATATACTTTTATTTAATATATATATATATTATATATATATATATACTATATATTATATAAAATATATATATATATATTACATACCTATATATATATATATATAATATAATATATATATTATACTCATAATATATATATATATACCTAATTACAATATATCATACATATATTATATATATAATAAAGCTCCCTGAATTGACACTCACTATTAAACAAGGCAACTAAACTCTAAATCGTTTCACAGGAACTCATTTACCAACCCCAAAACCCACATCCACAAAGGCCAAACTGAGTTGGCATTTATGACGTAATCATAATACCAACAAATGCTTTTCAAAAGGGTGCCAGAATTGGACAAATTAGGTACCAATGGATTTAAAATAAAACATTGAAAAAAAAAAAAGATGGCGGTGATTATCTTCGTAAGTTTATACAGAACTAAATAAAAATACTATGTTTAAATTTTTTTCTTTATTCTACAAACTCGTAAAAATGTTCTGGAAATATTTGTTATATGAAAATGTCGATTTTCAATTACAGCTAAAATTTGGCAACTCCGAAACGGCAGTGCCAAGTCCACGTGGATTAAAGTGTGTGGCACTTTCCAAGGAGGAAGGACTCGTTGAGAAGAAGGAATCAAAAATGCAATAAATTTTATGTCGCTTTAGAATGTTTTAAAAGGCTTCCTGACTTTCCACTTCAAGATTTGGCTTATTAATTCCATTTACTTTTCATTCATCTTGGCAGGAATCAAGAATCTATATATAATATATATATATAATATATATATATATATATATATATATATATAATATAATATATATTAGTATACTATAATAATAGTAATATACGATATATATAGATATATATAATATATATATATATATATATTATATATATCATATACACGGATATACTATTTACGGTACAACATCACCGATATATCATATATACTATATATATATATTATATATTATATATATATATATATATAATATATATCTATATATATATATATATATTATATCATATATAAATATATATATATATGATATATATATATATTATAAACACAATAATAATATAATAATATATAATCCAATAATAATAAATAATAAGATAATAACTAATAATAAGAATAAATAATAATTATAATAAGTAATAATAATAATAATCAATATAATAATAATAATAATAATAATAATAATATAAAATAATATATCAATAATAATGGTGAAATGTAGCGTCTAAAAACGAAAGATTTCGTGAAATTCTCGAGAGGCCGAGACAAGAGTACGACAGTTTACGAAACGAAAACTATGGCGACCAAACATAAACATACTTGCTACAGATGATGGGCTTCGATGTACATAAATTGCATTAAAGCCGATTACCGATACATCGATACACACAAAATTTGCTTTAGCGATACCGGATACACCGATACTGTTACCTTTTTGGCGATAGCGATAACGATACATTATCGCCGGATCTTGTATCTAGGATACTGTTAAGACTAAAGACTTATAAATTATCTTATCAATAATATATATATATATATATATATATACACTATATATATATATATATATTATATAATATTATATAATATATATATATATTATACCTATATATATTAAATATATATGATATATATACTAATATATATATATTATATAATATAAATATATATATTATATAAATATATATATATAAATATATTATATCACTACGTCACTATCAACCTATTGAAGAGATATAATATATCAGTATATATATATATTATATATATATAATACTATAGATATATATATGATATATATCTATATTACTATATATATATATATATATTTCTAGATATCGCATTTCAAGATTCTGGTTGAATGCGTCAAGATTTGTTTAACAACTAGAAGGACAGAAGGAAAAGAGCAGGAAAACATCTAGAAAGAGAAGGATCTAAAAAGACGTTAAATACTATCTATCAAATATATTATAATATATAATGAAAGGAATTGTCGAACATAGAAATGATCGACTTCCAAGACAGAAGAGCCTTTGAAAAATAATGGAATTAAAATATTTTCGCAATATTAATTTGAAAATTTTAGAAATTAGGAAAAATTAATATTAATCCACGTCAAATGTTAAAAACTGTGAAGTAACAAATGTTTATTGTTACGTGTTCTTTTGCAAAAATATAATTATGATCAATGACAAAATAGGATTCTTTTGCTTGAATATTGATAATTATATCATAGAAGTTTGTACAACCCTGACATCATAATCAGCTAGTCTCTCAAATGGACTCTCGATTAAAAAGGCTTGGGGCTCGGAACATCCTACAGTTTTTTCGTCTTCACTTGCACAGCGGTGGTTTAACGTATCCAAATACCTGAAGCTGACGCCCCCCAGCCAAACATTATGTGTTTATATACAATCTAGATAACAATAAGGATAAATTTAGTGCTACCCCGTTGTATGATAATATGTGATAGTGATCAATACGTGTTAATAATTGTTTTTGAAACTAGTGGCTTATGTATAGTGATGGAAATATTATTAATTATTGCTATTAAAATTATGTGACGAAATTCGTGCTGAGTGATGAAAATCATTATTAATGATGTATGTTATATATATTTTATGTAATATATATATATTTATTTTTTATATGTGTATTATAATATATTTTTTCTTGTTTTAAAGTTATATTTATTAATTATAAAAGCGCCGGCAGCTCATGGTAGAGCATCGCCATACAAAACGAGGGGTCCCAGGGTTCGCAACTGTCGGGTGGAAGAATGTTAGCTCATTCTCTCCATTGGGCTTGGCATCCGTCCTGCGCGGGACGTTAATGAGTACACCCCCTCCTAGGTTCCGTGAGTGATGGTGTTTATCTCTGTTAAAAAAAAAATATAATAATATATATATATATATATAATAATATCATTATATATATATATATATATATATAGATAATATATATATATATATATATATTTATATATATATATATAATATATATAAAATATATTATATAACTATATATATTATATATATATATATATAATACTATATAATATATATATATTATATATATATTATATGATATATATATATAATTATCTAGTATATATATATTATAAAATCTCTACAATTGTAAGAGAATATGATGAGGTACTAAAAGATTAGGAAACCTGATTTTCTCATACACTGAATTTTCTTTTAAAAAATACCAAACTGCTAAGCATTTCATCAGACTGTCTGCCTCTTTATAGAGAATGATAATAAATCTTACCAAACTGGAATGATGGTACAATTAATTGGATTAACTTCAAGGATTATAAAGAAAATGAAAAAACTGCAAAACACCAGGAAAATGACGTAGAGAGATTCCAGTGAAGATTTTTATTCAGCAAAATTATCTGAGAAACCTCCACTATCCATCGAATCTTCGCTTGAAGGTCGTATGTAATGCAGTTGATATTTCAATAATCAAAAAAAGTCATTGACTACTTTCAACAAAAACTCGCATAATCAGGCATGCTATTTGGGCTAATCTTTATTGGAGGCCTTTATAAGAATTCACCAGCGCATTCTTCTGGATCCCTTCGTCAAAGCAGATAGATTTTTTGATGTCACTGTAATCGAATGATAGCCACATTTAGCTTGATCTTGGATTGCACAGAACAGCTAATATTGCTAGTGTAGTTTCATGGCACTATATCCAAGATTGGGAAACTTTCTAAAGAATATTGAAAAACCCCTTGAAATGAATACAGAAGAGAAATACAATTACTGAGGCCATTATTAAGACGCGATTAAATTTTTTTAATCAACTGCTAGAAGAGTTGGCAACAAAGCCATTGAAACATTGGAGTTCAAATTACTTATACTATAATATATAATATAGTATATACTTATAGTCTTATAGATACCCCTATATTACATAGTATCTGACTCTCATTGAGTGGCAATATATAATATATAAGGTTATATGTATGAGTTTCCATAATTATCATCTTATATATATATAATATATATAATATATATATATATAACGTTACAGCCCTGCTCGCAGGAAAAGGTCAAGGACCATGTTAGCGGGGCCAGAGCTTTTCTCCATCTTCCCCTATCCTCCAGGAGTCCCTCTTCTCTTCTCCAGCATCGACGGCATTCCATGTCTCCTCAATGAGTCCTCCACTTTGTCTCACCCCATTTCTTCCTCATGGTTTTTTTCAGTATGGAGGTACCCTGCTTTAAAGCTTCCCCAATACTGAGCTATTCTACTTTTTATCTCCTGTACATTTTCCTCCTGCTCTTCCAAATACTCCACTCAAGTATTTGCATTTCTCCACCATCTATATTCTCAGTTCCTTCCACATCTACTCTCAAGCTCTCCCCTTCCTCCTCCCCTACTAACCACAAATGATCTCCGTCTTTCTGTGTTCATAGTCAGACCGCCTCTCTAAGCCTATTATGCAAAAACATGTTCCACCTCTCTCAGCCTATCTCCTTCTTCGCTCCAGCATGCCAAGTCATTTCGCATTGCACGAATATCAGTCCCTAATCTCCTATATCTCTCTCATCCTTCTTAATCACTACATCAGATATAGCTACGAACAAAATTCGTGACACAGCTGTCTCTGTTTACTCCGTTTCACTTAAAACATTCCTATGATTCTCATTTCTGTACTTACACTACATTTATTATCGTAATACAAAAAACTCATTCCAGGGCTCCTCTCAACTTTTTATCCACTGCATATTCTCTCTCTAGCACTCCTCCATAGTCCCTTCCTAGGCACTGAATCAAAAGCTTTTCTTAGAACTATGAAAGCTACATATGCTCGTTTATTATATTCCCATACCTTTTCTAAATCTCAAGTGCGACAAGAGATCGTCGTGCTTCTGTGTCTATTCTATATCCGTCTGCTCTTCCCCAGTCTGGCTCTACTACCATTCTCAGTGTTTTCTCTAGTATTCTCTTTATGCCAAGTGTTCCAACAAGAATATTACCCAGTAGTTGTTACACTCCCCTGTATCTTTTTTTCCCTTATATATTTGAACTATGATTGATTTTCCCCACCTCTCTCGTATTTCTCTCTCGTTCCAACACCTATTGAACAATTTCAAAATTTCTTCTTTCATTTTCTTTCCTCCCTCTTTTGTTAGTTCTATGGGCATCCAATCTTCCGAATCTTTATTGTTCTCATAGTCACCTCCAACTCCTCCATAGTGAATCTCCTCCCCCTCTTCATCTTCCTCTCCAACTATCTCTTCTCCTCCCATCCCCCACCTGCTCATTCACATTTAACAGTTCTCCTGTTTGTCTGTTGATCTCACCAAAAATTCACCTTGCTTATCCTTGATATTGCACACATTCCTCTTTGATCCTCTATACGTTTTTGCAATATTGGAAAACATTCCTTTTTGCCTCCATCTTCACTATCTCTGCTCCTCTCTCTCTTTGCTGCCTTTTTCTTTTACTCTTCTTTTCACTCTCTCTGTTTTCTTTATTACTTACCTCCAGTATACTGGCCTTTTCCGTGAGTTCTATTTCAACCACTTCTCATCCAATATGCTTCATCTTTAAGTCTCCTTCACTCTTCAGTTCCACCGCCGCCTGTGTTCTTTTGGCCTCGTTCCTCCACCCATCCTTTACCCAGGGAACCTCACCCTCTGCTGCCCTTTTACTTTTTCTTGTATCTCCCCTATCTCTCCGACTCCTCCTTCTAAATGTTCTAGATTCTGACTTATTATTCTCAAATATATTCCTTTTCTTGTCACACTCCTTCAGGGACTCCACTTTAATCACATTTTCTCCTTTTTTTCTGGCTATTTTTTTTTATCTGACCTTCAGGATCCTCACCACTAATCTATGATCCGAATATAGATTGCTATCAGGTTATCACTTCACATTCTTGTTGCCTTTATCAGAAAGAATTATATAGTCTATTAATAATAGATCTCTGATCGAATTCTCTCATGATATTGTTCCAGCTACTATACTTTTGAACCTATGTTTGAGTCTCTGTTTGGAAAAAAAACCATTCATGATCTTCAATCCTTCCTTAAACAGAAATCTATCAACACTCTCCTGCAATATTTCTTAATCTCCTCTCCATACTGATCTAACCATTCTCCCCTCGTCTTTCATTCTTCCTCCCCACGCTTGCATTGAAATCTCCAATATATACTATATATATAATATATTATATATATATATATATATATATATATATATATATATATTATATAATATTATATAATATAATATAATATATATATATATATATAATATTATATTATACTATACTGTATAATATATATATATATTATATATATTATACATATAATATATATAATAGATATATATAATTATATATATATATATAATTATATATATATATATATTATATAATATAATAATATTATAAATATATATATAATATATATAAACGATAATAGGTAATTATGATGATTTATTTTATGGAAAACTGTAATCGCAGTATTCGATTAAGGATTTATTTCGATACATCTAATGAAAAAAGAATAAAAGCGCATGACATACTACGATACTTTAGGAAACTGGCTAAGCGATAACCGAATAACCGATACAAAATGTATCGAATCGATACGATCATCGCGAGCGATGTATCAATAGATACCTGACCCAGCATGCTTACATATAATATATATAAATATAATATATAATATATATAAAAATATATATTATAAATATATATAAAATATATATATTTATATAGATTATTATAATATATATTATATATCAATATATAATCAGTGGCGTAGACTAGATTTTTCACAATGAGTAGGCATATATAATAGTATATATAATATATATTATATATATATTATTAGATATATTATATATAATATATATATAATATTATATATATAGATATATAATATATATATATATAAATTATATATAATATAATAATATATATATCATATATAAATATTATATATAATAATACTTATAATATATAACATATATATTATATATATAATATATATATTATACTATATAATATATATATATATATATATATATATATATACTATAATATTATATATTAAATATAATATATATATAATATATTATTATATATATATATATATATATATATATATTATATATATCTAAAAAAATAGATGTTACAAAAAAAATAACATTATTATTTGGGTAAACTATTTAATAAATTGATCTAGCTTTTGACTGAATAAGTTTATTATAATATAAATAATATAATAAATAATAATAAGATAATATATATATATATATAATAGTATAATAATATATATATATTTAATAAATAATATAATATAATTAATAATTAATATAATATAATATAAAAATAATAATATATAATAAAATAGAATAAAATATAATATATATATTTTTCTTAATATATAATATATATATATAAATATAAATTAATATATATAATATATATATATAAATATATAATATATATATAAGATAATAAGTATATATATATATATAGAAGAGAGAGAGAGAGAGAAGAGAGAAGGAGAGAGAGAGAGGAAGAAAAGGAGACGAAGATAAAAATTAAATTAAAATTGCAAAGTGAGGCCAACACATATTGAATAGAACAAGAAGCACTGAGCAGGCGACCTCACTTAAACATCATTGGAGGATAATACGACTATATAATTTATTGCAAGCAACGCCGATGGTGCCTAGGAAAAGATTAAGAGTGTATTAGGCAGGGCAAAAGCCATAAATCGACTACATTCTAATGGTTTATATTATCTTGTAAGAAATCCTTGTATCTCTACGATATTGAAGTCTTGCTCTATGGATGTTTCTATCACTTATACCAGTAATATATCATGTGACAGCTCTAATTTTCCCGATGATAGTATCCGGAAAAGTCGACTCATATGATACACTATATAGGTATATTAGTCTGATCTAATATACCTTAATTGCATATAATTGAGTCTCTTGGGTCGGCCATTCTCAGATCTGTAACCAAATAACGATCTATAACGCAATGGCCACCCAGCCTATCCCTATTAACTTACCAACTAAATAATATATATATATAATCAATTATAATATAGTATATATATAAATATAAAATAATAATATATATATAAAATAAAAAAAATATAAAAAAAATAAATAAGAATTATAACATACTAATAAAAAAAATATAATATAAATTCATCACTAAATAATAATATATATATTATAATAATAAATAAAATAATATATATACAATATAAATATAAAATACAGAAAGCTGAGGCGCGTATATAATTTTTTTTGAGTCGCCTTGCCATAGGCGGCCATATGCCGCCGACTAGTGCGCCTAGCGCCTAGTACGCCTATCATTTTCTGTAACCATCAGCGCCGAATGGGCCTTTGCGCCTATGCCCTTTTGCGCCTACGACTTTTCGCGGCCGGTGGATGTTCGCTAAATTTATTTCCAAAGTAAACTTTAGTGCGATAATAAAAGCATGCTTTTATACGGAAGAAAAACACATTTATTAAATTTTCCTGTAGATTAAAACACCCGTAAACTATTATCTACAGAATGCTCTTCCCAGAGCCCTCTTAACCACTAGGCAAACTAGACAAATGCCTAGGGCGGCAGAAGATGAGGCGCCGGCCCTAGGTGGCTAGAACGCGGCAGAAACACAGCAAAAAAAAAAAAAAAAAAAAATATAATACTATATATTATAATATATATATATATATATATATATATATATAATATAATAGATATATATATAATATATATTAATATATATATATATATAATCATATATATATATATTAAAATAAATTAATATACTTAACTTTGTCACCACCATCACGGGCAAGAGCTTATTACAAGCGAGTGGCGTGTTGCACGCACTCAGAAGTTCACACTAACGCAAAGTACGCAGATGAGCACAGACCAAGACTTTTAGAAGTGAGGGAGATTAAATTCAGCAGGAACCAACAAAGAATATGGAAGAGAATTCCACAGAACGGAGGTGGAAGAAGAGAGCACCGCAGCGAACTAGCACATGGATAACCAATATCAACACAAACTCGTGCGCAGAACAGCACCTGGTGTTACGAGCGTCTAAAGGTGGTAGTACGCTGAGTGACAAGTTCCCTGAGCACCTGCGCCTGCGGTACCTATAAAAAAGATATAAAGCACCGCGCGCCATAAGAATAGAGGGTCAAGAGAAGTTGAAAACGGAACAGTTTATAGATCTTTTGTTTTGACCTGACCCTCACCAAAGGCCGGGTTGGAGACCAGAGTCCCCAGATATGAGAGCAGATACTCCATACAAGGGCGGATGAGACCCTTGTTAGCTGGAGTAACTTGAGCAAGAGGAAAAAAAAGTCTCGCAGTCCTAAACAGAACTCCCAGATTTCTTTGAGCCCGCCCTAGCAACCGTTGTGATGTGAGGCTTTTCAAAACACTTTTTTGTTTATGTTAGGCCAAGGATGTTTATATTGTTAACAGGAGAGAAGAACCGTCGAAAGAGATAGGAAAAGTTGGAACGGATGTTTTACGAGAGGGAGATTATGTAGAAGCTTGAATTTTATAAAGAATATAAATGTTCCAAAGGTTGAGCGACCCCACCCGAAATCCTCTCCAGATCAGCGAGAATAGAAATCGGAAAGATTTAGACGAGAGCAATTCTAGAAGTAAAAGAGGGGCAGAATTTGAAATGAGTTTTGAAGAATGAGTTGAGACGTGTGCGCCCTTCACACTGAGGGAAAGTGTAGTTTTGAGATACCACCTCCCGGAGACACTAGAGAATAAGTTGAACGAGGGGCGGGGTCAACGGTACGGAGGCACATTCCCTCAAAAATTCGGGGAGGAAACGCCAGCGTTCCACCCGCCTTACCTAACTTCATAGACTTCTCAGGAGTCCACTGACCCGATCAAAATGTAAAGCATTAGGATACCTGAGATTAGACAGGAGGAGGGAAGGAGGAATGCCAGAATCGTCCAGGTTTGAGTTAGAGGAAAATAGGAGACCAAAGAAATTGGCCTTTCAGTTGAGGAATTAGCAACAGAACCATCAGAGGTCGAATAGAGGAGGAAAGGCAGACTTTACAGAATTGTTAGAAGATGTTTGGCAGGGGGCCCAGAAGATTTTTCAGTAGTCAGAACTAGGAGGTTAGCACCCTATCGTTTGATGAAAACCCGCTTTGCTCGTGCGAATAGAGTATCCCTGCAACCATTCTCTAGCTGAACATGAAAAATTAGCAAGAGTGGATAGCGAGAACGAAAGTTTTCCTTCCCGATATACGCACTGTCTCTAGCCTAGCCTGATTGGTCAGAGAACAAGCACGACCGAACCATGGATTATGATGAGAGAGAGATTTAGTTGAAGAAGAATGAAACATGCTCACTCCATCAACGATTACAGTTCCACCTTATCGGCAAAAAACCGAGAAGCGTCACCAGAGCAAAACATTCATTCGATTTATTAGTAGTGTGTAGAATGCACGCGAAGCAACCCAATCGGCCCGATTAAGTGCAGAAAAACGCTAGGGCAGGATTGAACTGTTGGAGAGAAAGTATAAAATTAAGACTATAAGGTTGTGGTCAGATTACCAATAGGAGCGAAGGTGTTATATTTATAGAGAACTAGTGGTGAGACATAGGTCAAGTGTGTTCAAGAATTGGTTTGGCGATCTGAATGTGTGTGTGTTCTTTAATTAGTGCTCAGGTCCTTTGAGAATGCTGTAATGTTTGGCCTACCTCCCACTAAATCAGTATGAGCATGACGACCCAACCATTCAGTCGTTTGAATACATATTGAAATCCCACTAAATAGCAGGGCCTCCAGTATTTGGCATGAGAAAGATATAACACAGTCTCGTTGAGAAGTAGTAAGGTAACCTAAAAAAGCATTGAAAGAATCTGTTCACTGTTAGGAGAAGCAGTAGCAGAAACAACAGAGTTATTGTAGTAGGAAGGAAAGAAAGATTTAATCCACAGAACATACGAGTTAGGAGATTCGAATTCTTAAGATCGCTGTTACAAGAGGTTTATGTTTACATCAGCAAATACTCCACCCTTTCAGACGGAAATTATGAAATAAGTTATAGTTGGACATATTAAACGAGGTAGAGGAATTCCTAGCATCTGGGTCTCAGACAGGAGCAAAAGGTTGGGTTAGAGTTAGAGAGGTGGTATTCCACGGTATGCAGAGTTAGATTGCAAGCCACGGATGTTAGTTAAGTCGATAGTAAGCCCGCGCCTGTGCAATTCTGCTATCACATACAGCAACCACAAGAACAAACAACAGACAAAAAAAAAAACGAACAAACGTGGAAATCAGTCGTTTAACAATTATGAAACAGAAACCTAAATTCAAAACCGTAAATGTTAAAAATTTAAATCGTATGTACTAAATAGGTAAAAGGGGATGAAAAATCAATAAAGTTAAAAACAACTAACGCTCCTTTTCACCCATACAAAATACACGAATAAAAGAAACAAGTAACGTAAAATTGATGTTAAACATTAAAACCATCAAATTTTAAAGATTCAAGGGCCAAAATAATTAAAAATCAAATCTAATAAACACTGTGAAAACAAAATTCAGACTTATGTAGCCCTTCTTTACATACTATATACTATATATATATATATAATATATATAATATATTATATATATATATATATATTATTATAAATATATAGATATATTATAGATTATATATATACTATATATACTATATATAATAATATATTAGAATATATCATATAATAATATATATAATTTTTATATATGCTTAGGGTGATTTTTTTTTTTGCCTAGGGCGGCATGAATGGTTAGAGGGCCCTTGCCTTCTTCCTCCTCCATGTCCTTGTAGTCCATGTTTTCCCCCAGGAGGCTCAGCACGAGCGCTGAAGAAGTTGAAAATTATCAGAGCCATAGTTGCCCAATTTATTCGCAGTTAAGAACTACTGAACTATATATATATATATATATATTATATATATATCTATAATATATATATACTAAATAGTCATATACCTTATTATAAATATTATATATAATAATAATATATAGTATATATAATATATATAAACGTTTTACACTGGTTTTTAGAATCATACAAGTTAGCCACGCTTCTAAGTTCTAACTTTTAAAGGTAAAAAAAATGCTTTGTGTTCCTGCTCATAGGCGCGGCTATAGGCGCAGAGAATTGGGGGCTGCTGCTGCGCTTTGCTAGTCCGCCCTTTTTTAAAAATCTGATTGCGCCCATGCGCTTTTGCGCCTTAACGAACTTGAGTGCCATTAGGCGCAACTCGGTGGCGCAACGCCAGCTCTGATATATATTATATATCATATATATTATATATATAATATTATATATATATATATATATATATATATATAATATATATTATATATTATATATATATTAAAATAATGATATATATTTATAATATATATACAAACAAATCATAACTTTCTTATAGGTATAATATATCTATATATTATATATATATAATATTATATTAATATATTTTAATTATGATATATATATATATATATATATATATATATATAATATATATATATATCTATATATACTATACTAACATTTAATTAAATTTGTTAGGTTAGGTTAGCGTCTAGGTTACAGTTAGGTAGGTTAAGTTAGGAAGGTTAGTTTAGGTGACGGTTAGGATTAGTTAGTTAGTTAGGCATAAGATATAGGTTAGGTTAGTAGCTAGTTAGGTTAGGTAGGAATTAGGTGAGTTAACGGTATGGGAAATAAAGTATAGGTAGAGGTCAAGTACTACCGGTTAGGTAGGTAAGTGTGTAGACAATAAGTTTTAAGTATTTAGATTAGTAGGTATAGTAGGTTATTAGGTTAGATGCCACT
>JABUQX010049234.1:25000-27411 GCA_015478945.1 Trachelipus rathkii | reverse complement strand
ATATATATATATATATATATATTAATTATATATTATATATATATATATATTATATATATATATATATATAAATATATAATACATATATTATATATATATATATTATAATATAATATAGTATCACTAATATATATATAATATATATAATATATATAATATATATATATATATTATATATATATATATATATATATATTATAATATATATAATATATATATATATTGTATATACATATTTACTATATATATATAATATATATATATATATATATATATTATATATATATATATATATATATATATTATATTATATATATATATATATATATATATATATATTATAAACGACTCCGACTCCAAACACAATTTGTACGTTGATTTCTATTTAACTCGTTCTCCACACCAAATCCACAGGCAAATTCCAACTCTGGTTCAAATTCACAAGCAATTTCATACTCCGAAGTATCCAACTCAGACTCTGAGTATACAATTGTGACTCTGTCCTGCCTCTATGACTCTCCCTGCGACTCTCATTCCAAGATTTTTTGTCTCTCACTCCTGTCCACATTCAGACGTAAACTCCTATTCAGAGACCGACGCTGCTTCAAAGTCATGTGTTCGACCCACAGTTCGGTTACTTAATTTCCCCTATACGATTCACAACCCCAAATCTGACTCCGAACCCTGAACCCATGAACCCTGCGAACCCCCGGACCCCTGAACCTCAGAACCCCTTATTAATTGAATATATTTAGACTTTCGATACTATATTGTTCTTTTGTGTAAATAGTATTAATTGAAGATTTAATTGAATAACATTAGATGAAAAATTAATTGAAATATTAATTATATAGCATTAATTGAATAATGTATTGAATAGTATTAATTAAATATTAATTGAAATATTATTTGAATATAATTATTTGAAAAGAATTAATTAAAGTATTCATTAAAGTTTAATTTAATAGCATTAGTATATGCCATAAAGTATAAATTTAGGCATTATCGAAATAGAATTAATTGAATACTATTAATTTAATAGTATTAATTGAATTAATAATTGATGATGGTTTAATTGACTAGCTAATTAAATTGTATTAATTGAAATAATAAATGAATAGTATTTATTGAAGTATTAACTGAATAGTAGTAATCAAAGCATTAATTGAAGTATTAACTGAATATATGAATTAAGTATTTATTGAAATATTAACTGAATAGTAATAATCAAAGAATTAATTGAAGTATTAACTGAATAATATTAATTAAAGCATTAATTGCAGTATTAAATGAATAGTATTAATTAATGTATTAATTGAAGTATTAACTGAATAGTATTAATTAAAGAATTATTTGAAGTATTAACTGAATAGTATTAATTAAAGTATTAATTGAAGAATTAATTGAATAGAACTAATTAAATACCATTATCTGAATATTATTATTTGAATTATATTTAAATTAGCTAAAATTGAATTCATATTTTTAAAATTAATCCAAATAAATTTAAATTTAATTAAAATTAAATTGTTTCTATAAAAAAAATAATGTTTCACAAATTAATATATTTTAATTAAATGTTTTCAATTTATCTTAAAATTTCTATTTTGAATTAAATTTAAAATTTACTTTTTTATATACATTTTATATATATTATTCTATTTAATATTTATATTCTATATTTTATATTTATATTTTAATTTATCAATTAGATTAAAAATTATTATTATTATTATTATTATTATTATTATTATTATTATTATTATTATTATTATTATTATTATTATTATTATTATTATTATTATTATTATTATTATTATAGTAGTAGTAGTAGTAGTAGTAGTAGTAGTAGTAGTAGTAGGTAGTAGTTAGTAGTAGCTATAGTAGTAGTAGTAGTGGTAGTAGTTATAGTAGTAGTAGTATTAGTAGTAGCTATTATAGTTGTAGTAGAAGTAGTATTAGTAGTATTTTCACTGTTAGTATTCTTTTAATATTATTATTATTATTATTATTATAATTATTATTATTTATTATTATTATTATTATATATTATCGATTCATGATTATATGATTTTATTATGATTATTAACCCTAATATATTATTATTATTAATTATTATTTATATTATTACTTTATTATTATTAATTATTTTGTTTATTATTACTATTATTATTTAGATTTTATTATTAATTATATTATTATTATTTTTTTTTATTGTTATATATATATTATTATATTATTATCATTAATTATTATTATTATTATTTAATTATTTTATTATTATTATTATTTTATTATTAGTATATTATTATTATTATTATTATTATTATTATTATTATTATTATTATTATTATTATTATATTATTATTATATTATATTATTATTATTATTATTATTATTATTATTATTAT
>JABUQX010049234.1:15000-17500 GCA_015478945.1 Trachelipus rathkii | reverse complement strand
TAACCTAAACCTAACATAACCAACGTAAATACGAACGTAAACCTAAACCTAACCTTCCTTACCTAACTCATTTCACTCCTAGAACATCTATTTGTCATCATAGAGGCTACCTGGGAAAAAAAATTATCCACCTCCCGTTCCCGTGTGGCCGGTTAAGTTACTTGCATATATATATATTAATATATATATATATATATATTATATATATATATATATATATATATTATATATATATATATATATATACTATATATATATATATATTATATATATAATATATATATATATATATATATATATATTATATAATATATATATATATATACTGACTTCATATCAAATTCAGACATCTATGAATTAGAAACCTGATCCACACGACTTCTTCAATGGTGTCAAAGCCAGGGCTAAAATTTATGGGATTTTAAATTCACTTCTTGTGATGTCTTTTGCCCCTTTAAGATTTATTGGCCACCCCCCCCCCTTCTTTATATAAAGGAGAAGAAAAGTGGTAGTTAAGATCTTGGTTCTTGATTAAAGTTCAAGTTACTTTGTTATTAATAGTTGTATTATTATTAATCGATGTTCTGATGTTTATTTACTAAGGATTATTAATTATAATACTTAGTTTAGAGTAGGGTTTGGCTAGCAAACCCTTTGATGCAGTGTAGTTGTACGGTGCCGTACGTAAATTTAACGTCTCCGGTGGCCGATGCAGTACTTTACGATGAGGCTAAGCTTTCTGGTGCCTTGCCTAAATTTACGGCGCTTGGCACTGGAGAGGACATTTTATCCTCCCCCGCCCCCCGTTTCAACACTATTGCTACCATTGGTGCAAATGGAGAATTATTTTGTTGTTTTTTTGGTTTTGTTTTCATTTTCATTTTTTTTTTTTTTTTTTTGGAGGGGTTAGCAATGTAAATAAGGATTTTATTTTTCTAAGAATTTCAGTAAGCCTCTTAGTTATGTATTTTTTTTTATTTTTATTGACTAAGCAAATTTCTGGGGAGCACCAGTTAACAATCTAGGAGGGCATGCCCCCTACCCATCTCCCTAGTTACGTCTATGCCTGCTACTAATACTTAGTATGTCAATACTAATCTGTATTAGCTGTCACCGCCGCTCTATTAGGTGACCATCCAAGTCGCGCATTAGTATTGTACGAGACCCTATATTAACTATATATTATTTCTACCATGAATATTAAAATGTATAGTGATTTTAAATGAAAATGAAAGCATATACCCTCAACCGTAATGTAATAAATAAAAATTGTATTAAATTAGTTAAAAAATCTGGATTAAATAATCTAAGAAATGTAGTAAGTAATAAAATGGTATTTAAATAATTAAATATATGATATTAAATAAAATTAACCCCAATTAATTGTAAACAAAACTTTATAAATACTTATTTTTATCGTACTATTTCATGATAATTTAAACAGATAATAAAATTTTATTTATTTTCTACACAGAATATAAAAACATTGGAGAGGAAGAGAGAATGAAGCGGCACAGAGATGGGAGAAGAAGGAGAAGAGCTCAGAGACACACCTCAGTCTCCCTGAAGGACGAGCCGTCTCTTGCGCTAGAGCCTACCGGACTATACATCGCTCTCATCTTGCGTTCGCTCCAGTCAACGGATGTCAGGACGCCGGGTCGCCTGCTGCAGCTGGAGCCATCAGTCCCGACAGATTAGCCACGCAAGCATTCAAACTTAGGTCTGTACCGCCCGGCCAACCCAGCTATCGAGCTCTGGATCGCACATTCCCGGTCGTCGATCAGTTAGACAGCCGACATAGAAGAATGAGAATAGCAACATCCCCTAGACCTACACATGTCAATCTTCGCTCGCTGCGACTCCAGACGGTCCCAGAACGACCACGTAGCATCTGCTACGCTCACCGATTCAGCAGCTTAACCCACAGTCGTTAGCGAAACCGGACATCCACGCTCAGGTCTCGAATAGTCGGCCGCACAGACGATCAACGACATACTTCAGGCCATAATCCACAAAGCCTTGACGACACCGCCCGCATACGCACCTTAGAGCTACCATCATATCCACAAATGCTACGAGCAGCTCTTGAAACTGAACTGAGTCGAGCATTACAGTAACTATCAGACATACTGATGCGAATGCGAGACCTCTGACACGTATCATACCCGTCTTGCTGCGAGAATTTGTCTATAGAGAGCTCTATGGTCTGAGGCAACTCCCGTCGACACCATCTATAAGCTTATCAGCGAGAGTTAACGATATCTACCTCGTATGCACATTGCCTACGTCTGAACCCCGCAATTCTAACCTCAAGACATCTCTCATTACATCTACGTATAGAGACACGCCCACCACCCCTCCTTAGCCGATCTTACAATGGCACGATGCAACCCTCGCTATGTGATTATACAACAGACAAAACCTTGCACAAGATGCCACATACCTTACACAATCCAAAATCGTAATCACATGTATTATGAGGATGTATTCACATCTCAGC
>JABUQX010049234.1:5000-7500 GCA_015478945.1 Trachelipus rathkii | reverse complement strand
CCTAATGTTATTGTTAGGTTAGTTACGGTTAGGTTAGGTTAGGTTAGGTTAGTTAGGTATAGATTTGAAGACTTTTGAAAAAATAGAAATATAAAGAAATTTACTATATTATGTAAGAAAGGCGCCCCTTATTTTTGACCTCAGGTTTGAATGGTTTTTCGGCCTATTTAAAACAAGAAAGAAAAGAAGAACTCGACTGGAAAGTTAGAACAACTCATCCAAAGGCACTGCAGGCTCCATGAAGCCACAAGTTTTGAGAACCATTTGGTGGGGGAAGGGAGCCACTTGGTGGGAGGTGAGGGGAGGGATACATCCAGGAACCACATATTATAATTGGTAAGCTAAGAAAAGGTTTGGTATGCTGAGCTTCACTCCAAACGAAATTTAACGAGTTGGGAGCCTGCACTAAACAGACCAGAATTGTAATGGACAGCGATTGCGCATCGATTTCACTAGCTGATAACATTGAGACCTAGATGAATAAGCCTGTACGGTGAGTGAGATATTGAAATCAGATCTAATGTAGATTTCTGCTGAAAGTGAAAAGAGAAGACAAGAGAAATCTGTTTGTTCTGTTTCAAGTTTAAGTAGTGAAGAATTATGATACTCAGAAGTTTGGAGATAAACAAAACAGAACAGATGAGCCTTAGTCGTGTAAACCGGCAAGAAACCTGAAGCCATGCGAGATAAAATTCGAAAGGACTCTAAATGAACATAAGAACAAGTTAAAATCGTTCATACTGATGCACAATTATCGCCCTTGATTGAATTTGAGCTGACAGAGACAGTGATGTCTAGGACGTATTGTAAGGTCAACTGTCGTTAATGTCTCAAATACTTGAATTTTAGTAAAGAAAAGGGATAAGGTTTAGTGCGAAGAGAGAGAGGGAGAAACTCAATTAAAGTGGTAATTAGAATTTTAGACAAGGATAAGGAAAAATTATTTGAGGATAAAGGACGCGTAAGAAGAAAAATATCGACGATTTTCTTTGCCCAAAAGGTCCTAACACCACAATACGAAGGCCTCCAATTTCCAACAGTGCCAAATGGGAGGGGCAGAATTTACATGATTAACTACTCTGAAAGTTAATCCGAAGGATGATCATAATTCATTGCCATATTTAAATTTGTTAAAAGAATCTGCAATCGTGTACTCAGCAGCTTGAATATGTGAAGGAAAAAAAAGAGCGGAATGTTTATTGTAAGCGCCTGTATACCATGGCTGCGAAGACGGAACTAGGAGCCGGAGCCGAAGTCGAAACCGAAGCCGGAGTCATAAACCCGAAGCAAGGTTTTCAATGGAGCTGCAACTGGGAGTCTGAGTTGCAAAGCCGCAAAGACGCAAGGTTCTTGGTGGAGCCACAAGCTGATCAGAACAAAGTTTTTAGATGGACTCGCAGGCGGACCAAAAAATATTCTTGGCCGAAGCACCGCAATTTTAAAATAACAAAGACGGAGCCGGTGTTAATTTAAAATGGTGTAGAACCGTGAGTAGGCATAATATATATATATAATATATATATACTATCTATATATATATATATATATAGATATATTATTATATATATATCTATATATATATATATATATTATTATAATATGATATAAGTGAAAATTGGTTTTTAAAAAACTACCCAACTCAATAAAAATCCTCAAAACTACAATAGAATAACAAGGGAGAAAACCCATTTTTGTGACTCTCCTCGCCCTTTCATCTTCAACGAGTCTCGACTGCATTTAAAGAAAAATAAGTGTGTCATGAAATGCAATTTCAAAAACAGAAAAAAGAATTAAATAGTTTTGGTTCTTAAATTAACGTTTTTAATGAAATTTCAATATTCGTTTAATTCATACCAAATATATCATTCATTCTGTGTGAAAAAACTGTTTAATAAAAATAATAACTTCTAAAATACGTTTTATTCTTAAATCTTACACCATTACAAATTTAACTCTATAAGAGTACCGATTTTCCTAAATTTCAACATTGAAATATTTCGCCGGAACGCGGCGAAATCTTAAAATTGATCTCTTAACGTATTTTCAGCAATTGAAAAAATATAGTGTATTCATTGCAATAATGCAATTCTCAAAACCAGCCAGAAAAGCCTGTGAAATTCATAAAGTTTTAGCGGAGTCTTAATTACGTTCATTTTAATGAATTTAATATTTTGTAATATACCAAAATTCATTTAGTTGTGAAATACCCCCGCTATAACATGACAGCAACACGCAGCGTAATACCGACCTGTTTTAATAAAAAATTTAACTTCTAAAATACCATTTTCTACAATTTAATTACAAACGGGGATTAACAATATTTAGAAACCGCCCTAATAACTACATGACTTCTCTCCATAAACTAAATCTCAACACGAAACTACGGTTCTGAAACTCTAAAATGATTCACGCGTGAACACAGGCGGTGTTGAAAAAGCCAAGAAAGGGCCTCTTCAAAAATTGGCAACAAAACAAACCAGAATATACTAAAGAAGCTGCG
>JABUQX010049233.1:0-32176 GCA_015478945.1 Trachelipus rathkii | reverse complement strand
AAATGACTGGACTTGTTAGGGGTAGAATAGGGATTCAACGGAGTAGTAACCCGTGAGTAGAACAGAGCAATCCCTTAAAAGGAACAACATAACTCTTACCTCTTATTCCCCCTTTGGACATGGCGGGACCCGGAATTAGTTGATGAAATCATATGACCGTCCAAGATACATCACAGCCTCGAAGTAGATCCCAACGTTTAGTAAGAAGACCTGAGTCTCCCAAACCTGAAATGTACTCAGGTCCACAAATTAAGAAACGCATAGATCTGTTGGAAGATGCTATTTCACTCCTAGTCCAACTACTAAAAAATTCACAAAAAGTGAAGGTTGTAGATCCTGGTCGATATAATTTATGAAGCTGAGCAAGATCTTGTCTATTTGGAAGATTTCGAGGCATATTGTCAGCTTCACTACCCCAATGCACATCATCAATGGCTCAGATTGCTTGGCAGGCAGCTGGAAGGTCGTTTCCGCCAGCTGTATAAGCTAATCTCCAAAGATGATCGGGACTATTTCTTCGTCTGTGACACACTAATAGCATGGTTCTACAATGAAGAGAAACGTCGAAACGAGTACCGTTTGCACGCCTATCACTCGGCTCGTCGAGACCATAAGGAACCCATCCGAATGTACGCTCTTCGTTTGGAACGCTTAGCGCGACGCGCATATAACGGAATCGATGTGCGGAAACGCGAGTCCCTTAGGACTGCATTTTTATGTAGTCTTCCGCCAGATATCGAACGGAGCGTCCGCGAATATATTAAGATAATAGAGAATGAGGTTAACACCAGAGTCTCATGGGAAAAGATCGTGAGTTTTGCTGACTCTTTAGAAAGTGACAACGATCACTTTCCTAGTTCCATCTCTCATGAGTCATCAAACTATTCAGAAGAAAAGAGACACTTAAAGAAATCTGGCTATAGTAAACCCCACAGAGATGAGCTGAACGAATCAACCGAGTCGGTTATACAGATTAATACCCTGTACCCTAACTGGATAGAAACAGTTCAGGATAGGAAAAGTCTTCCGCCTTCCAAAACCGGACCCGTCGTTCATCAATTCTCGTTCGTCACCACGGTCGTTCTAATCGCGGATTTCCCAAGCCAAATGAAGAACCATCCGGTGGACCTCGTCCCCGTGATGAGTCGCCGTGATTCCCGCCGTGACCGTAAAGCTAACACCTCTTCTCACAATAACACCGAGATTGAAAAGAAAAGTCTCGGTTTGGATGTTCTGCTGAGAAGAAAGGAACACAGTATGAGGGATTGTTACAAATTCTTGGAATTTGTAGTTACTGTAGAAGAACAGGGCACGTTCGAGATTGAATTGTCGGTCCCGCCGTTCTCCACACGTCATCGCCCCCACTTCCCAGAGTTTTCACCTGCCCGTTCTGTGGTGGTCCGCACTCTGGTATGAGGTGCACTCATAGGACACCTCCTAGACAAGGTCGAAATAAGTCTGCTTCCCCAGTAGATGACACACGTAGAACCGTTCCTGTACATAAGGTTTATTATGGAAAGTCCACTTCAAGAAGAGAACAGTCGCGGTCCCCAATGAAGGAAAAGCCACAAAGGACTCCGAGGCGTTTCCTGGATCCTTGTGATGCTTGTTCAAAGTCCCACTTGGAGGGCCATTGTCAAGGACCGGATGAAGCTTACTCAGCTCCTTTAAACCACTGGTCTCCCCAGAAGTGAGTCCCCTGGTGGAGAACGTTCCCGTGGTTGACTCAATCACCACCGCTGACGGTACAAGAAATGCCTTTTGTAAAGATTCTAAACCTTTGGAAACTTCCCCGTTACTGAATTGTAAACTGCGGACAGTCCAGGTGGATTGTAAACCAAGTTCCATTGATCCCCTGATCATTTCCGTAGCTTTCCGCCCGCACGATTCGAGTTATTTTGGCTGTATGATCGATAGCGGAGCATCTGTAAGTCTTATTGGTTCGGACTTGGTTGAAAATTACTTAAAACATATTCCCATCCGACCTTCTGCTGAAATTGGAATTAATGCCATTCGTGGTCTGGCGCGTGACCACACGGCTCCCGTCACTCAGTACATAGAGACTCCTTTATATTTTTTCGGCCATACCTGGGTTTCTAAACCTATCACATTTTTGATAATTCCCACGGAACTAATGCCTGCTCCGGTTGTTTTAGGAGCCATAGCCTTAAAAGAGAACGAACTCCTTCCTGATCTTACTACCAGGCAGTTACTACGCCGGGAAGGTACAGTCATACAGGCTATAGCCAAAGACGAAAGTTCCAACATTCCTTTCTATAAATGTGTAAATGTCTGCTCCATTAGTATTCCCCCTCACTCATGTAGAATGGTGGAAATAAAAGGACCACAAAATACACCTTTGTCCTTGGTTGGGTTCCAAGGGGTCACGATTGTTTTTTATTTTTTCTCATTTGGTTGGGTTCCAAGGAGTCGCAGAGAAGGACTGTCTTACCTATTTCAGGAATTTTGAACTTGGCATCCCCCAGCCACATAGCTGTATTCAACCCTTCTGAAAAAACCCAATATATACGGAGAAATACCGTAATGGGTCATGTTATGTCTCTCCAGGAAGAGGATGTTTCCCCCATACGGATTAATACCGTGAACACCTCTTTGGATGATTTTGTTCAATGTAAGGAATTTTGGACTCCGGACAGAATAGAGAGGGAATTTTGTTTTTCAGAGCTCCCCATAAGTGAAGAACAAAAACAAAGTCTTATGGATGTACTCTTGGAGCATCAGTCCTCTCTTAGTTTTGGCGATCACGATGTGGGCGTAGCAACCAATATAACGCACACCATCGAGCTTGAGAACTCACGTCCTGTCGAATCCCCGTTCGTAGATTTCAAGGGCCGTTGGCCCAAGAAATCGAAAAGCAATGCCGAGAGTTGCTGGACCAAAACATCATCCGTCCCAGTAAGTCTCCCTATTCGGCTCCTGTAGTTCCGGTCAGGAAGCCGGACGGTAAACTTCGACTTTGTATCGATTACCGGAAACTTAACAAGATCACAAAAACGGACTCGTTCCCGTTGCCCAACTTAATCGATATGGTATATAACATGTTCGGGAATACCTATTTCTCCACTATCGATTTAGTTCGTGGCTATTATCAGGTGGCCATGGAGCCCGACAGCGTTGAGAAAACAGCCTTTTCAACGCCGTTCTCCCAATATGAGTACCTGAAAATGCCCTTCGGTGTCAAGAACGGCCCAGCGACCTTCCAACGCGGTATGATGTTGGCATTGTCAGAGATACCATGGTCCAAGGTGATGGTGTACCTGGACGACATCATCATTATGAGTGAAACCATTGAGGACCACCTTTCAACTTTGAAACTAGTTCTAACTGCCTTGGAAACAAACGGTTACAAACTCAAGCCTGCAAAAACCCGCCTCTGCCGCACCGAAGTGGAGTTTTTGGGCCATCGTATTTCCAAGCAGGGCATTCTCCCTCTTGAGAAAAACGTAAAAGGTGCCTTGGAGTTTCCAACACCTTCCACCGTCAAACATCTGCGACAGTTTCTGGGAATGGTGAACTTTATAGACGTCAAATCCCGAACTGTTCCCAGATAAGCAAGCCCTTGTCCTGTCAAACCGGTGGAAGAGTCATAAACTGGACTCCTGCATGCCAAACGGCCTTTGAGGAGCTGAAAGCGGCTTTGGTAAACCCAAAAACTTTGGGATTTCCCGACTATAGCCCTGAAGCTTCTCCCTTAGAACTTCATGTAGACGCTTCCGATATTGGGGCTGGAGCGTGTCTTTCCCAACTCCAAAATGATGAAAGAAGGCCTATAGCTTTCATCTCAATGACGTTTAGTGGTGCCCAACGTAACTACGGCGTCATTGACAAAGAGCTCACTGCTTTGCGTTGGGCCGTCCGATCACTTCGACCCTTTCTCCGGGGAACTAAATTCATAATCTTCACAGACCATATGCCCCTAATATACCTCCAAAATATGAGTCTCGTAGATGGACGCCTAGCCCGCATGATGGAGGAGTTGGATGAGTTCGACTTCGAGATACGACATCTGTCGGGGTCAACTAACGTCGTAGCCGATGCTCTGTCCCGTTCCCCTGTAGTTGATGAGCTGAACCCAGACGTGGAAGCAGTACCACACACCGAGTACATTCCGGATGGTTTCTTCCAATTAGAAATACCTGGGGGCGGTGACGCTTTATACAAGTGCTTTGCCATGTGTCTATATGGAACGGTAGACAGACACCTAGAAGTAAGAGAAGTCGTCGTTTCGTTTCTCCAAAAACATTCCGTAAAGTACAAACTTCAGGGAAGACAAATCCAGAAGAAGCTTCGTCTGTTGAAATTACCGGGTCAGTTACCCATCCCTGAAGTCATGGAAGCTTTTGCTGACGTATACAAGATACCCGTTCATGTATACTATAATAATCCCAAGCCAATTATTCATGGTGCTGCCTTCACCAATGAACCTTGCTACATTCATTGTCTTGGAGGTATCCATTTCAACTATCTCCTACGCACTACAGTGGAGCTAGATAACGACAATGAATGATGGCACTATGAAAATGAATTCTATGAAAAATTCCTCTCAAGGGAAAGATTCCTCTCCAAGGAAAATTCCCCTTGATAAAGAATTTTTTATTATTGATAAATAAATCTTTTTCTTTTTACCACAAAAATAAATTAAGTGCTTGTGTGTTAACTTAGAATAGGGAATTCTAAATAAATTTAAAATATTTTGATTTTGTAAATAAAAGCATGATCTTTATATGCACACTGATGGTTGACGTAAGACGTAATATTGCATGTTGCATAATGCAATGGTATTCATTTTGTCACTGTGCATGTAAAGTATCATCATACCAATTCTTGTACTAATAACTTTTATTTTTTGGTGCACCACTTCTATTCCCCACACCTTTTTACACACGACACCATGTGAGAAATTGTTTATTAGCTTAACTTATTATAGTGTTCATGCTATTGCATGAAACAATTAACGTGTTAGTGTTAATGCTTTTGCATGAAATATTTAAAGAATGTTGCTTAGTGTTTATGCTTTCGCGAAACAATTGTGGTGTTAATAGCGTAATAAGTGCCAATTACCGTACTGTACCGCATTGAAAAGCGGACTTTGGAAAAAAGGATAATCAATATTCTATCATGGAACAGATAGATCGCACGCACCATAAAGGGATGCTTATTGCTTCTGTACTTCTGTGAACTCTGTTTTTTAAAGTGATAGATTCAATGCTTTATTAACGCTTTTGTGTTCTGTGTGCTGCTCTAATATATTTTATATATTCTTGTTGTTATCTAGAGTGTGGTATACAATCAACCTTAGTAAACTATGAACTTTATATTGTTCATTGCCAATAAAAATTAGTCTTAGTGTGTAATTATTCTTATATAAATTTATGTAGAAACCTCGTAAAAGAGTTACTTTTACAAGTGTCTCATGTAAATATTTTTGGGAGGACAGGATGTAAATGTTTTTGAGATTTAACCGTTAATTTTTATGCATTCTCAGATATAACCTGCAAGCTTTGCAAAACCACCCTTCAGTTTTCTGTTTCAACTCTTAAAGTGAAAAACTTAAAAATGGAGGTGGGGCCCAAGGTTTAGTGGGGAAGGATGTAATGGGGATTACATTCATCCTAACCCCCCGTTAATTATTAAGGTAATAAGAATAATGTGGCAACTCACAAATCATTCACAAAGGTACTAATTGTGAATATCCTATATTTATTTCTTGATTTGCTTTATTCACTTCATTATAGATATTATAGATAAATGCTACTTAATATATATATGTTCTTTTTTCTAGTGAAAAGTTAAATGAATAGTATTCCTTAATTATTTAAACTTTCATTTTCATTTGTTTTCAAGTAAAACCATAAGTTTCCCACTCTTTGTATTTTTATTACTATATTGGGGACTTAACTTTAATTTATGCCATTTTGGATTCTAGTTCTGGGTTCGAGAATCTTTCCATCCTTTACCACTATTTGCTATTAATATGTTGTGTATTTAAATAATTAATTTAAATAATATGAAATGCGTGAGTAGGGAAAATAAGGAATATAAAAGCGAATTTAAAAATGTTTATGCAGGTCAAGGGATATTCCACCTGCATGTCTCAAACTGCAACGGGATCTAGCAAAAACCCCATGACAGTATAATTTCCTAATCAGAATAGGGGTAACGCTCATTAACTTTAATGTATGGTTGGCATGGCATGACATTTTATAATTGAATATTTCCCTTTCCCCTTTAATGTAAGAATCATCTCTCAACTATAAGGATAGGGGGGTGGAAGGCTCGGCTTCTTTTCGGGACTTGTGTTATTGTATCTCTCTCTACTTCTCTTTCTCCATGCATTGTTCACGCACCTTACCCCCAGTCTTGGGAAAAAAGAAGATTATATAATATATAATATATATATATATATATGTAGAATATATATATATATATATAGGATATATATAGTATAGTATATATATTATATATATATTTATAATGTGTGTGTATAAGTCATGTAATGAAGAGTTGCAATAAGATATAATTAGTATAATATATATATATATATACTATATAGGGTGAGTGAGATATATATTGTAGGTGATGAGGTATGTGATATAGTAAGTATAATATTATTAGGATGGCACCGGATCTCCTGGCTTTTTAAAGATCTCCGGCTCCGGCCGGAGACTACTAGTCTCCGGCTTTCTCATGCTGGAGGACCTATATTTTTTAAAAAGGTAGTTTTTTGAAAATAAATAATAGTTATAATTAATTGAAAGTAATAATGAGACATTTAATGAAATAAATGGTATTTTTTATTATTAATTCATTACAAAAAAAGGTTAAAAAAGAAAATTGAATTTTAATATTTTTTTGTTGTTATGTGATAATATTAAGTCAAACTAATAACTAATATTATAAACGTATAACAAGAATATATAATACTATGAAAATAGGCCATATGACAGACCATTATACAAATAAACTAATTATTTCGATAAACAACTTAAAAAGGTAGGAATTTGATATCTAAAATGACTCCCGGAACAAAAATAACACTTTTGATACATCTAGCCTTTAGAAAATGCGCAAATACAGAAAATAGGTAAATTGAAATTGGTAAAGAGAGCTTTTATTATGACTCACATGCCATACAGACCAAAAGACTAAAAAATTATGATAGTATATATCCTTTCAAAATAATTTATATTCAAAGAGGCTTATAAAGTTAATATAAACAAATGAACTAACATAAGGAAACTAATTATAGTTATATATATATATATATTATAATCTTTATCTCATAAATTTTGTATAGAAAAAAATAATATATATTTCCTATAGTGTATCATATAGATATATCTAGCACATATATATATATATATATATATATATATATTTCCCGCAAATCTTTTCCTTCAGTTTCCGGAAAATGGGGAGTTAAAAGTATAGGCCTTGGATAGTTTGTAGGATAACGCAAATCAGACTCCAGTTCAGAATATGATTTATTTTAGATAAAATTTACACCACAGTGTAGAGTGCCTAAAACATAAATAAAAATAATTAACATCACTAATGGGCAAATAGTACAAGAAATATAAATACAAAAATAAATAAACAAAATTGCAGATCAGCAAATCTCATTCAAATATTTTAACAGTACTGCAAATAGTAGTTTAAGATTTTAAACTAACATGAGATTTATAAAACTCACCTTTTCTTTTGATTTGGGCTGGTAGTTTTTAAGCTAATAGAACCCAAAAAATAATAGAACAACTGCCTTATCTATCTATCATTTTTTTTTGTTTTAAGTGACTCGACATAACAATATACATCAGCTTTGAATTCATAAAGTGCAGATTAATCGTATTTTGGAGTGGGTAAATTGGTTAATTTAAAATGAAAATGTTTTACATAATTTTAAAACAAAAAAAAAAAAACATCAAAACACAACAGCTGTCTAAATTACAGTAACAGAAATAGCTACAAAAAACTTTAAGTTTATCCCCTTGATAACTTGATATTAATCTCTCTAAAAATACCTAAAACCTGAAATATTTATATCGAGACAAAAATATTAAAAATGGCGCCTCTCTCATTAGGCCCATAACAAAAATCAAAATTGACAAAAATCACTTTCAAATTATGCAAAAAAAATTTAAATTAACTTTCTATTACTTTACAAACCACCTTCACAACCTGAGGGACCCTGAAAGCTTCTTACAAATATTAATCTTTTAAAACCAGATACACCCATAAAATTTTATAAGAAGTTGTACCAACAAACTGTTTAGAATCAAAAACAGTACCACACTGTATAAAAATTAATTTTAATGAATAAGATAGACCCCATTAAAATTACAAAAACAAAATTACAAAAAAACCACAAATCACCCATTTAAATATAACTGATATTACCAAGTTAAGAATACTAAAAGAAAAATTAAATGTTTGCCCAGTGATAAATGCTTTAAAGGAATGTAAATGCATAGTTCGCTCCAGATAAAAAAAAAATATAGATTTTAAGAAAAAAAAAACGATAGCTCGACACACTAAAAACAAAAAATTTAAAGATGGGCAAGTAATATAAATTAAAACCTTTTTTTTTTTTTCGACAAAATATTGTATAAGAATAGTATAGAGGTATATTAAACGGTAGATACTCAGTATGCCATAAATTTCATCTCAGAAAAAAAAAATATACCTGATAATAGTATAGAGTTGTACTAAACAGTAAATAGATTTCGCCTCTTAAGCCAAATTATGAAAATATTAAAAAAATTCAACTTGTAACAAAATTGAGGTGTAAACACAAAATTTCATACTTTCATGGGGAGTATCAAAAAGAGTTTTACAAGACACAAACAAAAAAGTTTCGGCAAAAGCCATTTAGGTCATTAGATTTTAGATTTTAATTTCCAAGGGTGTGATTATGAACAAAGTTATAAAAATTGGAAATAAATCAACGTATATAACGTTTGCGCCCAGACTGTGGCCACGTCTAAATATACTTTTTGGTGAAAAGTGTATTCTACGCTTAAATCGAAAGTGACTAACTCTGAAATTTCTAGAATTGTTTTCAAAAATTTAAGAAACACAACAGAAAAAGTCTTTAAAAATAAAATAAATTTTAGACAGTTAACATAGTTACATATAATAATAATATTAAAATGGATAAAAATTTTTATAATTATAATTTTTCTTTTGGGTTGAAAAAGAATTAGTTTATTTATTCTCATTTTATTTACATTCATTTATTTATATATTTTTATTTATTTTTTTTTATATATTAATATTCCTTTGAGAAGCGCATCTCGCATCATTTCACAATAAAACATCGTCAAAATGTAATCATTATTTGTTGTCCAGATAAAAGATTGCTGTTAATCGCTTTTAACGGGAAAAACTAAATTTATCGGAAAACACTAATAATAAAAAATGTTCTTACTATAAATTTATCTTGGTAATAAAATTAAATAAAAATACTCTCAACATCTATTTTAATTAATTATTTTTATTAACTTCTTAAGAATTGATGATTTTCAATATGTTTAAAATTTTTTACGTTATATTACAATATTATTAAGGATAGACAATTTTGAACACTCTCATAGACAAAAGCTATCTAAGATTACTATTAAGACAACAGCCACGACATTCGCTAAACGGGGAATAGATTTAAACACAATTTTGAATAATAAGAATAGAAGGCTTAATGGGCTACGTTTGAGAGTATGTAACGAATAAATAATAATAATGTTTATAATAAAAAATAATGTAAAGATTATTAATCCACACATATTAAACAATTATAAATAAATAATAAAAATAAATAAATAAAGAAATAGGCAACAAAATTATTAAAACGTATTAAATAAGTGAGAGCAAATTCAGGACACTAAATAACTAAATTTGTGAGAACTAGAAGACGAAGAAAACAGGAAGAGAATACAACTCTTTATTATTATTTCAATTATTTTATTATTATTCTTTAAATATAAAAATAATTTTACTCTAACTTTGAAGAATAGGTGTAATTATTTTTCAATAATAATTTTAATAAATTATTCAGAAAAAAATTTATTTCTCAGAAAAAATTTAATTTCTCAGAAAAAAATTTATATTTCTCAGATAATATTATGACAAAATTTTGAATATATATAGATTTGTTTCTATGAAACCGGCATTTATAAATGAATAAGAAGACTTAGAATATTTAAGAAATACGACCAGTTCCTCTCCCTTTGAGCTACTCTCATTATGTTAACTTTATAATTTACCAAGTATACATGTGTACACACACACACACACACACACACACACACACACACACATATATATATAATTATATTCTCTATATGTATATACTTAATTAATCATTTCATTTGCCTCTATTTTCAAATTAAATATAAAAATATGAACTATATTATATATAATGTTTGCAGTGTTTAGCTTATGTACTTACAGTTGACAATATAAGAATCGGATAACGAAATATACTATCACTTATATATTATAATAATTGTTATTATTATTATTATTATTTATATATTAAACTTATTCTTATTATTAATTATTATCTAATTATTATAATATAATTCTTATTATTATTATTGTTATTCAATTCTATTATTATTATTCTTTTATTATTATTATTATTATTCATTATTATATATTATTATTATATATTATTATATATTTTATTATTATTAATATTATTATTATTATTATTATATTTCCCGTTGGACATAACGAGCTAACACCGGCTTTATGAGCAGTGAAAAAAAACATTCCAAATTATTTTCCTTAAGGGAAAGGGAGTTACATAAGGTATGATTCCTATAGCTCTATTAATTGAGAGTGAATATACATTTTATTGAAATGTATTCAAAGGTCTTCTGTATTTTATGTACTTTTTTTCTTCTTTTCTTTAGAAAATTAATTTACTTTATTTAAATTTGTTTAATATATATATTTTTTTTTGTTTTATTATTTTTTATTTATAATATTTTTTTAAATATATTTTAAAATTTTTATTTATTAAATATATAATTTTATTTTTTATAATACATCTTATTTTGTTACTATACTTTTTTTAAATAGCATGAAGTTAAGTGTTATATGATAAGTCCGATCTTATATTAGTTACCTCTTTATGGAAAATATTGTAACATTTTCTTTTAACTGAAATAATTGAATGTTTTTTTTATTTCTAGAACTTCTTTAGGTATTTCTAACTCTAGGTAATACGGGTTCAGAGGGATCGATAGACCCTGGTAACTTGCCTTTGCGATCTGTCGTTTACCTAATGAGTCAGGGGTAAAAAAATTTTTTTTTCCCGATTTATTTAGCTTTTTTAATTAATTTTTGACACCACAAACTCCTATAATAAAAATATTAAATAATTAAATTATTAAGTAAAAATTGACACTACTTACTGATACATATTCATAACTATATACTTTACTTAAACTACTACTTATATAATATATTATTATTATTATTAAATAATAATAATAATAATATATATTAAATATAATAATAATAATAATAATAATAATAGATTAATCATAATAATAAATAATAATAATTAATAGCAATGATATAATTAATATATCATTAATTAATTAATAATAAATAATAATATAATATAAAATAATTTATGAATTAACGATAGGACATTGAAGGACAGGAGTTATAAGGCCAATAAGCATTTCTTCCAACGTTTGACTTACATAATTATAATGAGCTTACTACTACTACTACTACTTAACTACTACTAAGCTAACCTACTATTATTAATACATACTACTACTACTTTAACTACTACTAATAATAATAATAATAATATAATAATTTAATAATAATAAATATAAATAAATAATAGAAATAGCTGAATTTTTTTGACCTATCCTAAATATACAATATAAATTGTTTATTAAAGCTAGAATGAAATAATACTAATACTAATAATAATAATAATAATAATAATAATAATAATAATAATAATAATAATAATAATAATAATAATAATAATAATAATAATAATAATAATAATAATAATTATAATAGTATAATTTAAATACTAATATTAATAATAATTACTAATAATAATAAATTAATAATATTCTAATAATAATAATAATAATTAATAATAATAATAATATATAATTTAAATAACATTGAAAAGAAGGTTAAATACTCTTCATAATTTCTTTGTATTGTAAACCTTGATGAGGTCATTGAAATTACAGACACCAATAATGTATTAATAAGAAAAGAATATTATATTAATTTAAATTTTTATGTTATTATTATTTATTAATTATTATTATTTATTATTCTTATTTTATATTATTATTATTATTTATTACGGTATATAAAAATTTTACTAAATTTTTTAGCAAGATAGCTAAACCTCATGCATCTAAAATTAAAAAAAATAAAAATAAGAAAAAGACTTAAACAAAAAGATTATTGAAAAACACTTTTAATAATAATATTAATAATAATAATAATAATAATAATTTAATGATAATAATAATAATAAGCCATAATTAAAAGACATTAAAAATAAGTAATAATAATAATATAAATAATATAAATAATAATTAATTATTAAATAAAATTAAAAATAAAATGAATAATAATTTAATAATTCAATATTTATAATAAATAATAAAATTATAAATATAATATTATAATAATATAATAATTATAATAATAAATGATATTATAAATAATAAATAATAATAATCTCAGAGTCTTTAGTTTATTGCACATTAAATTTTTATCACATTTGGTAAAAGCAGTATGTCAGAAAGTTAGCATAAATTTTTCTGTGTCGACTCTCACAACTCTGGTTAGGACTTTATTATCCGAACTCCGGTTTTAGATCTCTATCCACATTTCTATTTTTGGCTGTATAGATGCGAGGTCCGCCACCTAAAAAAATCCCTTTATTTAACTCATTACTTTCACCGATTTTTTCGGGTATGATCTTGATATCATGAACACCTACGGGGAGCTTTTATTTTAGCTACTTCAATGTCATACACCTTATTCGCATGTTCTGCCATAGAACGGCAGAAACACTTCCTATTCCTCTTTCTCCCCTTTTGACTATTATAAATATTGTTTATCACTGTTATACTTATCATTGAGGCAAAGTAAAGAACATTAGCCAAAAGATCTGTTTTTTTATTTCAATACTACAAATCATTACAACCATATAATCATTCTAAAACTTATCATGGGCATTCCCCTTAAAAGATAGGAATTGTTAGAAGGATGTACCCCTAAAGGGTAACAGAAGTTCCCCTTTGCCACGAAGGGCTTGCTTCTCGCGAGGCTTTATGAAAACCCTTGATACCGTTTTGTGGCGATACCACATTTTAAATATTCCTTTGTCAAAAAGATGCAGGCAGATCCATTGCAATTAGGTGGTTCAGTTGGTCAGTTCTTTCTAAAATAGGTGAAAAATGTGCTTATTTCGTGTGATTGCTTTTTGGGCAGGTGTGTGAACCTAATTCCAATAATTGAGGTGTTAATTGGACTAAGTATTTTAAAGTTCCGCTTAACAATATTGTAATTCTAATTAGTAGGAAGTTGTTGTCAACTTAAAATTTTAAAGCAATGATAATACATATTATTTTATTTATTATTATTTTATAAATTATTATTATTATTATTAGTTATTATTATTATTAATTTATTATTATTTTATTATTATTATTATTATTATTAATCTAAGTCTTTATCATTATTAATAATTTGTTTTATCAGGGCAAAATAATTAATCCTTTTTTTATCCATTACTCATTTATTATTATTAATTATCTTTATTCATTATTATTATTATTATTAATTATTTATAATTATTTTATAATATTATTATTATTATAATTAAATTATTATTATTTTAATGTCAGCAAATTTAGGTATTGTTATTTTCTCCTCATATTTTTCATTTTCCTTCCAATAATTAGATGTATGGAATACCACAATCAAGTATACTAAACAATCATACTCTCAACTATTAAACAATTGCAAAAATGGTTTGTTTGTTTGGTTGTGTGGCGCTCAGAGATTATAACACAATACACCAGGAAACACCGACACCGACACAGCACACACACACAACACACACACACACACAAATAGCACACACACACACACAACACACACAGACACACCACCACACACACACATCATCGACCACGTCTTCACTCACAAAACTTTCAGGAAAATATTGAATTTTTGTATCTATTATATTAAAATTTATTCTGAAAAAGAAACTTATAGCAAATTGATTCAATAGGGAAATTCAATTAGTATGTTCGCAATTTAAAAATAAAATACAAGATGTGTTTCTTATAATGAGATTTGCAATTCACAAGCTTTTGCAATATTCAAATTATTTACTGCGCTGCATAATTACCAGATCTACATGAAGGATTTGAAACAGATCCTTCAAGCATATTTGTCAATCAATTCTTAATATATGTTCAATTAATAGGTATGTTACATTAATACAATATGCGAGTCTATATAATTCACTTATTTCTGTATATAATAGATTTATAAAAGACTTATGAAAGCAAGACGGGCGATTGGGAGAACATCTCTGCTAAGTTTTTATGACAATTTACCGAAAAGTTGCAGAACCGGTAACTTTAAAATTTCTGTTAAATATAGTTCACTTAGTCTATATATTAAAATAATGAATAAGTATTATGAGATTATAATATTTTTATAATAATAAATAAAATAATACAGTACCAGTAATAAGAAATAGTAAATAATAATAATAATACATATCATCACAAATAAATATAATAATAATAATAATAATAATAATATAATAATAATGAATAATTGATAAAATATAATAATAATAATAATAATAATAAATGGTATAATAAAATAAAATAATGAATAATAATGATAATAATGATAATAATTTTTGGGCCTAAAAAGTTAATTATAAAAAAATAATATAAGATATATATATATAAATCATATATTCAAAAGAATATTTATTAGTTCAGGAATAGAATATACATTGTTCCACCCTGCCCCCGAGTTACACAGCATTTTTTTTATATTATTACTATAATCCATATCTGAGCACATAGAATTAAGTTTTAAGGAATGCAATTACCACCTCCCTACTGAAATGGGTCCATTATTACCAAATACGAGAAGTGAGCCTTTCGAGATTGGAAATTCAATATATTCATTTCTTAGATTAAATATTAAATTGTATTAATTACAAGCTATACTTTTCTGAATTTTCGTTATTATAGTTAACTTTTCTCCCAAATATAGTTTATAATTATATTAACTTATGAGCAATAATAATAATGGTAATTAGGCAATAATGATAATTAATACGCGTAGTGACTATCCCGAATCAGTGTAGTAGCTATATGAAAGTTTTTACATAACTCATAATTATATCGTTACAATAATAATAATAAATAATAATAATAATAATAATAATATAATAATAATAATAAATAATAATATAATACTAATAATAATAAATAAAATAATAATAATAATACATAAAAAAATAATAAAAATAAGTATTAAAGGCTGACCGGGTGGGCACCGAGTTTTCCGCACCAATTATATTAAACACACCGTGACTACCCCGATCAGTGTAGTAGCTATGAGCTTTTCATAACTCAATAATTTTGTTGCATTAAGTAAAATTAACCAAAATTATTAAAATATATAATATAATATAGTAAAAATAATAATAATATATAATGTAATCAATAATAATGAAATAACAATATAATTAATATATATTTAGATAATAAACTATAAAATAATAATAATATTTCAATAATAATAATCAAATAATAATAATAATAATAATCATAATAATAAGATATAATATAATATTAATTAATCATAATATTATTTTATAAATAATAAAATAATATATTATTTTATAATTATAAGTAGAATCATAATAATACACTAATTAATAATAATTAATATTTATTATTATTTTATTATTATTATTATATATTAATATTATTTATTTTTATTTATCAATAATATTATATAATAAATATATATATTTATAATTATATATAATAATATATTAATAATTTATATATTATTAAATATTAATAATAATATTAATAACATAGTAATAAATATATAATAATAATAATAATAATAATAATAATAATGAATAATAATATAATATCTAATAAAATAATATAATATATAAGTGAATAATAATAATAATAATAAAAAGAAAAAAGAAAAGAAAAATAAAACAGGTGAAAATATAACAAAGTAATAATAAGTCATAAATAAATATATAAAATAATAATAATAATAATAATACTAATATAAAATAATAATAATATAATATAATAATAATAATAATGATATAGTAATAATAATAATATAATAATTAATAAAATAATATAATAATAATAATAATAATAATTAAATAATAATTAATAATAATATAGTAATAAAAATAATATGTAATAACAATAACCATAATAATAATAATAATAATAATAATAACAATAATAATAACTAGTATTACATAAAAAAATGTAATTTATTTTTTAAAATTAATAAATAATACACCTTTAGAATCAAAAAAATAAATATAAAAATAATAATATATAAATAAAATAATAATAATAACTAATTAATAATATACCATATATATTACTATATTGATATAATAAATATAAAAATAACAATCAATAGTAAATTACTATACTTTGAAATAAATAGTACAATACTAACAATAAATAGTAAATAAAAGATAATAATAATGTTAAATATCATACAATAATAATAAAATAAATTAACAATTATAATAATAACATAAATAACATATAATAATATTTTAAAATATTATAATTAATAATAAATATTTTATATTGTAAATTTTTATATACCGAGGTACCTATAATAGAAATAAATAAAGATAAAAATACTGTAACTAATATCCATTAAAAAATCAATACAGTTAATTATGTTAAAAATATATATTAATAATTGTTATTTATTAATAGATCACTAATAATTTTATAATATTAAATTATTATTATTTATAAATTATATTAATTAAATTAATTTATTATTTATTTATTTTATTTATTATTACGAATATTAATAAGAAAATATTAATACCCCCCCTTATACAATATTTGGTCAATGCATAAACACTTCGGCTCTATTTTTTATTTTTAAACGCAATGAGAATTATCAAAGCAATGTCAAAATAATTAAAAATAAATTATTAAAAAATTAAATAATACAAAATATGTTTTAAAATATAATTGAGTAATTAAATTGCTTTTTTAAAATGAAAATCGAACTTGGTTGAGTTTCCCTATTACCTACCATTTGGCAGGCCCCCGATTTTCAAGCGTAAAATATATATCATATATAATATAATAATATATATATATATTTATTATTTATATTATATATATATATATATTATAATTATATATATAATTTATATAATATTAGTATTAATATATGGTAAGAACAAATATTATTTATATATGGGTTATAGTGTATTTTATTGAAATTTATTATAATTATTATAATATATAGTAATAATAACACTATTATATATATATTATTAATTATATATATTATATTATATTATATATTTATTATATATTATTATATTAATATATTATAATATGATATATATATATATATTATATTTAATGATTGTATTTTATTTATAATATAGGGAATCGATTTCTGGAAACTCCTAATTGACATATCGGGACCATATTCAGGTATACACTTTAACTTTAGCCGCGTAATTCTGATTTAGGCGTGAGTCAATGATTCCTTACAAATTACCTTACTTTATGTAAAGGCTGCATCGGGGATTCGTTTAAGATCTTCGATGGGATAGAGTATATGTTTACTAAGGTGCGGAAAAGGAAACAATGATAACAATACAGAAATAAACTATTAAAGTCTAGTTCATTTTTCATTTTATTCGGTTTTTTATTTGGTCCCCCGTATGAATTAAATAACAAATTTACTCTTCTTTAAATCACGTTTTTTATTTTATGCTTATAATTAATTTTTATAATGGTCAAACTCCAGAAAAAAAGCCTTTATTTTTGTGTCTTTAACTTTTACTTCTTACTTAAATTGTTGGCTATTCCAGAACGGACAATTCGGCAACCCTAAATTTATTTTTGACTTGCTGTATCTCAAGAAGAATTCTTTTAAAAAATTATTTTCAAAAATAAGAAAATTAAAAAATTGGAAATTTTCAAACGTGATTTTGATTAATGGAGCTAATAACTAAATAATCCCATATTAAATGTTTTTTATAGTTCGTTTAAACACAGTCCTTTATTTCCCTTAGCCATTTTTTACAAATAAAGAAATAAAGAATGGTATGATAAGTTATTTTGTCCTGGAGAAGACGATCTACTTCTTCTATCTGGGTTAAAATTGGTTTTTTTTGTTTTCCGTAGTATAGAATTGTGTCCTCTACATTTACAGCTGGGTAATCCTTTAAATTATGTTTTGCCGAATATTGCAAGGTAAAAATTTTTCATTTTTAAAAAGCTTTGCAACACAACCATTTCCTTTTCATTATCTCAATGCATAAAAAAAACATTACTTATATAACACAAATTCAGATATTCATGGCCCACCAATCTTATTAATCAATTAAACACTTTGTTTTAGCACATGCCTCAAAATTTCTAGTAAGGAGGAAAAAAATGTGCAAACCCGGATATACTAATTTTTTGGACTTTTCCGGGCTAGGATACATATATCCCGTAACCGTATTTTGTATTAGGCGAAATTGGGATTACCTTTACCGGTTCTTTCCGAGGAGATCTATTATATTTAGCACACAAAAGCGGCGGAATGACATAATCATGACTCAAGCCATTTGTGGTTCTCCCACGGAGGTATTATTTGTGTTTAGCACACAAATAACAACTTATTATATTTTATAGCCCTATCCAGAAGCGTTGGCTCATGCGTCTGCTAGGCTGGCGCAGTATGAAAAACGTTTTTCCACATGGGAGGGAAATTTTTGTGAAATCACAAATCATTCTTTATAAGAATGATAAGAAGATGCTAATTAGTAGATCCGGATGGTTTTTAGATCTCAAAAGTGTTTTAAACTATTATTTTATTTAAATATTATTTTATTTATTATGTTTAATATCTTATTTTTAATTTAATTATAATATTATTATTAATTTATTTATATTATTAATTAATTGATTATCATTTTCATATTTGGCAATTTCTTTTTACTATATCTTAGTTTAATTAAGTAGAGTAGTAAGTAAAGTAGTAAGTAGTAAGTAAGTTAGTAAAGTAACGTATAGTAGTTAAGTTTATTAATAAGTTAGTATTTCTAAGCCTATCAGCCGGTCCAATTGTTTTGGTTTTCTCACGTTTTTTATAAATATTCTTTCTAGATTTGAATTTTTACTCATCAAAATTAAACAATATTACCCACCATGTCTTAGGCCGAACTCTGGATAAGATATAGTTTTTTTCTTTGGAAAGAACTTTATATATGGTTTTACAACATATTGCAGTTAACTAGTTTTTCATTTTTCGAATTGGCTTGACGAAAAATAGTAAAGTTTGTTATGAAAAAGGTCTATAATCTTAATTTTGTAAATGAAGCTATAGGTAAGTGTGAAAAAGAGAGCTGGTTGGGGTATGAAATAATTACTATTAAAACTTTCCACTTTTTGATATGTTTTTAAATACATATAAAGATGTCAAATGATTTCTAATGGTCGCCCTTATAAGATTAATGTGTGTAATGCTGGTAGATGTTATGAAAATTAAAGGTAATTTCCTTAGTTTTGGTGTGGGAGTGGGCAATTACAATTTTTACGAGATAACACTTATTTAAGATACTGTAGCTGACTTCTCTAAAGGTTTATGGATAGAAGAAGTGTATCTTATCAAAATTTACAATTGAAATTATTTTATTAATTGACGTGGGACGAAATAGACTTTTTAGTATAATTTTGTTTTGGTATCAACATGGGATTATTATGCCCTCACAGTTAAATAAAAAATTAATAATAATTAACTTCTGTATACTATAAAATTTCCACGTGTGTTTTCAACCATGAAATATCAAAAATTAGGATTTTCAAATTTATATTATTTTTTTCTGTTCTTTCAAGCTTATTACACTATGGTACTATTATTGTATTTCCCAACTGCCTTAAATTTATTCAGCACAGAACAAACGCAGGTTAAGTTGGTCAAAACAGTAGTGGAAAAATTTTAAGAAGAATAATGTGTTAAACATGTGAGAGATGAACTATTACATGATTTAAGTTTGTAAAACTGTTTGGCATTGTTGGGCGTTTTTTTTTTATAATAATTCCCCCCGCTCTTACAATGTCAAATTAATTAAAAATGCTTTATTTGGAAACTATCCAGTATTTAAATTATGAATATGAATATATAATACATATAGTATTATAATATAAAATATAATTTATATAAATAATATATATATATATATATATTTATATATAATTTAATATAATATATATATTATATTATAATATAATTTATATATATATAATTATAATATAGAATAAAATATATATAATATTTATATTTAAATTATTTAAATAATTTAAGAAATTAATTATTTAATATTTATATTTAAATAAACAAAGAAATATATTATCTTAAGATATAAATACTATATAATATATATATATATGTCCATAGTAGATTAATAGGATATAAAGATTAATAAGATATAGTAATGAAATATAGGAAAGTAACAGAGGGGAATATGATTAATATAGTAGGTATCTACTACTATGGGTAAAAGGTAATTATAGTTATTTAAATAGAGTATTTATATATTTACTTTATAATAATATATTAAAGTAGTGTTTTCAAGACTCCTATATATAAGTAATAATGAAATTTAATTAAATACTATGTAATATAATTTTGTATAACGTGATATAATTTGATGCAATGTACATATAAATTTATTTATATATATTATATATTATTATAATAAATATTAATTATAAATATATAATTTATATTTTATATATATAAATTAATATTATTATATATATTTATTTAATTATATTTAATATATTATATATATATAATAATATTATATATTATTAATTATATATATTATATATTAAATATATTATAATTATTTATATATATATAATTATATATATAATAATATATTATTAATATAATATATATTTAATTAATATTATATATTATATTATATTATAATTATTATATATTATATAAATATATTATTATATTATTAATTATATATTATATTATATATCTTATAATATATTAATATATAATATAGATATACATAAGTATTATTATTTATATATATATATAAATATATATAATTATATATATATTATATAATTATATTATTATATAAAGTATTATATATATATAATTGTTTTGGAATTTAAAAAATGATTTTTTTTGTCCTAAAAAAAAAAAAAAAAAATTAATTATTTTTTTTTTTATCATTTTTATGGTTTTTTTTTTTAGGTTTTTTTTTTCTTATTTTCCCTTTTTTCTAAATTAAAGTAATAACAGCTAGTGGGCCTCGGGGCCTTATAAATCAATTATCAGAAATCATTAGGTGAGTTTATTTTATTCTTACAAAATTACTATAAGTTTATTTACTAAATAAATAATTTATTATTTATATTTTTATTATATTAGCAAATATAATTGGAAACCCACATAAAAAGCAGTCTCATAATTTAAAATAAATAATTAAAAATAAAAAAAAAAAATAAAAAAAAAAATAAAAAAATGATTAACATCATAATCTTGAAAATAAAGATTTCAATAAATAAATAAACACTAAATTGTTTCTTTTAGACTTTTTAAAATATTGTTTTTAAATTTATTAATTAAATAAATACTAAATAAACAATTTTTTAGGGATTAGTTCGCAAGTTATATTTTGTGATGGAGAAAATGCCATCTACAACGTTTTAATTCTTTTCTACTCAACTTTATACATATAATAAATATATTTCGAAGATAAAACGTACAAACACTATTATATATCATTTTATAAATATTTTTTTCTTCCATTATTTTATTTAAACTTGATGATTTATTAAAGTAATTATATTGTGTTTAATAATGATATTTGTAAGGCAAATGTATATTGGCCACTATATAATTTACATACACTATAGTAGTTTTGCTGGTCTAAGGTAAGTGGGTCTTCGTCTCTTATTTACTCTATAAGTGTTGTATGTTCTGTCACCGTACGTAGAATTTGACATATAGCTTCACTACTAACAGGTACTTTATATACACAACAACAACAAAAAACTAAATACAAACTTAGGTATAAATAAACCAACAGCAAAAACCATCTAGAATATATTATATAATAATTCAACTATACGAGTATAATTTATTATCTACACATCATGTCGAATTAAGTATCCCTCACGTGGCATTATAACGGCATAAATGCGCACTTCTAGTCGCTAAAAATTGTGGCCCCAACTAAAAGTACCACGTACTCAAAATGTCTTACTTGATTAAGCGAGCAAACTTATCCAAATAATAAGGATCAAAATATGTTGTATATAAATTAAGGGAAAGTTAGATATTATAAAAAAGGAAAAATAAAAAATAGCTAGAGGATATTCATACTAATGTAGTTTGCCGAGAGTTCTCTATATAAATAACAGCAGCATATGATAAAAGTGCAATTGGAAGCCAAAACAGCATTAATCTGGATCTTTCGAGAAGCACAGTGGGTTGGAAGCAGGCAAGCCTTCCAATATGATAAAACTAATAAAAGACAGTTTTTGAAAAGGCGAGTCCCTCACCCCCGTTTAAGGAGTTATTATCTTACTTTCAAAAAGTTTGTTTCTGGTTACTAATAGATGAGAAATTCCAGAAAGTAAGCGAATGTTAAATTTTGTTTAAGTCAATAAAATAAATATTTAAGATATATAAGTAGAAGAAGTGGAATTAACAGCAGTTTCGACCGGTAAATTATGATAGATTGGAGAAGCGTTAAAAGTAGTGTGGTAGCAGTAGGAAGGAACTAACAAGTTCTATCCAAAATTATTTAATCAAGTGAAGAGACTATTATTATGTTTTTAGAACACTTACCTAACGGAAAATAAATGTTGATTCATATAACTCAAATTCATAAGGCTAACAATGCCCTTTATGGGGTTAGCAGATAAGTAGCCTGTGAGGTTGGTCGGAGAAGAGTTTATTTGAAGTTAGCCTTTCCGCTCAAAGCCCATAGGGGTTATGTGGTCCGGCCTTTAAATTTAACGACCCTCGATAATTAGGCACCATTACTTATGTAAATCTTTAACCGGCGGTCATCCGGGAGCTCGTACATTTTAAGGGTGGCCCGTGTAGGCATCTTGCTAAATGTCAAAATCACACACAATTAACCAGATAATATTTCACCTCAAACCCTACTCATTATTTACCAAAAATTATATATACAGACCTTCAATCCCGGAACTACCGACCTTAAATAAAACTCTACTACACTCTCTTCAAAAATATTATAAAAATCGACTCCTCGACTTATAACGACTAAACAAACCCTGACCTTATTCAATAAGTATTATTATTCCAAACTTAAACTTTAAAATTTGTTTTAAGAAATAAGAACATAAATGTAAATTTTCCTTAGAATAAGAAAAAGAAAAAAATTATCAAGAATAATTAGAAACATGAAAGAGTTTTAGTATTGGGTTAGTTATTTATCAACAAAAGGACTATTTAAATTTAGTATATTATTATTTGTTATGGGTGTTTGTTGAAAGATATTTATTAGTTCCAAAGTAGATAGCCCAGAAAACAACTGTTATTTAGAATAGTTTAAAGCATCAAAATTGGAAAATACACCTAATAAGGGTTGGGTTTATCTTCTAACACAACTTATGGTTGGGTTTAGCTGAAGAAAGAAAATCAGAGGATCTGTTTTTTCATTATCAATAGGACCATGTCATTTATTATTCAGATCATTCATTATTTGAAATTTTGAAATCATTTTTGGGTTCTTTGGCACGTTGCAAGGTAGCTTATCGAAAATCGAAGTGGGTAAGTTTCTGCTTAGAAAGTGATTAAGGAGGACAACAGTAAAACTTGAGGGGAATATAGTTAATATATAAATAAAAATAAGAAATGTTATTTATTGATGATTTAGTATAATTTAAGCTATTCTGCCAATCGGAATTATATATCAAACTGAGTTAAGATTTTAAAGATATGAAATGATGTGGTTTTAACAGGACCACAACACAAGCTCTCTTTATTTAAGAAAAAGACGAAGAGAATTATGGCTCGCCGGTATTTCATATGTAGAAAGTTTTTAGCACAATTTGTGATACAAGTATTCATACTCGTGACGAATAGAGCAATGCTTACTTTAGATTAATAAAGGAAAGGCCTTTTGTTGTTGTCCACTTGACCTTTTCTATCGAGAGAGACGAGCTTGCTTATTATGTGCCCTGGAAGCCTGTAATGTGGAGGGACCCAGTGGCACGAGAGTAGTATTTCTCACAAAAGTAATGAATCACTTGTTAAAGATATTAAAAAGTCATTGTTAATCATACGCGCGTCTTCTTCAATTATTGACGCCCCATTTATCTGGCGATTCATCCGAGGGATATAAGAGATTATATAAAGAATTTAAGGATTGTTTTTAAAATACGTTGTATCATATTATAGAAATATATTATAAATGAAAGATTTTCTAAAGGAAAAAAATAGAACTGTGTAACAGCCCTACAGGTTAATAGGATTTTTCCACCCGATTAGAATAGAAATGTGCAGGTATATGAACATGATAAAGGCAGCCTCCGACTCTGAAAGTCGCATTCAATTCTTCAAGTGGCGGCTACCACTCCTGAGAGGTGGAAATGAGAAGTCTCCTGTTCTCTGATAATCTTTCTATTTATGTGAGAGAGAGGGGAGGTTAGAGAGCAATAAGTGTTATTAGTGGCATTCATAGATTGAAAAGGGTTTTCGGGCGAGAGAAAAGTAGAACCATTATACATGGGGCTTTGCACAAGAAGCCGATAGGTCTACAAGGGCAGGCATCAATATGAGTGGATACGCATTAGAATTTGTAGGGTATAAATCCTCACTGGAGGAGATGCTGTCTACTCATTAGCCTGACAATATTTATGCTGTCACGATTCATTTTCCTTTATGTTGTGCTCCTCATCAGTACTTAAGCGAAGCTATGGATTGGAGAAAAATAACCCATTGTATTCATGCGCATTTGGATAAGTGCACACACGCGCAGAGGAGGAAAGTAAGTTGCTCCCATCATATAGTGCGCGTGCTATAGTCGTGGTAAATTAGATCGGTTATAGGTACAGTATGATAGAAAATTAGTTCAGCTTCTAGCAAGATTCTTTTGGTATAAGGAACAAAAGCCTATGTATCTCTATCCTCACAAAGGGCAGTAAAAACAATTGCAAGGGATCAAGAGGACAATTGGAATTCTTACTAGAGTGCAGGAAAATAGTATACAATCCAACAAGTTTGTGAAAATTGACTCGATTGAACACGAATAGTTCTTATACAGAAAGTTCATTGAAATATACTTGGAACAGATAAAGAAGTAGATGAAGGTTTCAAGAGGGCCAATTAGATGTAGATAGAATGAGATATATCTAAATCGAGATAGTTTTTTTTACTGGCGTAGTTCATCGAAGGCGTTACCTTGGGTACGTCGATATTATAAAATGATGCGATGAGTGGGAAATTTGTTATTTTACAATCTTGAAATTCGGTCCCCCGATATTTAAAATAGACTAATAAGCACATATATAACACTATTATTCCTTATTCTGTTATTATTATATATAATTGACGCTAGTATTATTAACTGAGATCTTGAATGAAAGTTATACACTTGAGAGATGGGTTAATATTATTAGGACAACGAAATAGGTAAATTTATAACAGAGTTATCTTTTTACAACTATCTAATTAGATTCCAATACATACTTTTATTAGCTTAGTTTTACTCTTATTAATGATATTAAGCAGAAACCGATGCACTAATTATAATAATGGATTGATATGATTTAGAGCTAATAATAATAATATAATATATTATAGTGCGGACATTATTATTATAAAATAAGCATAATAAAATAAATATATATAAGCAATTTATTTACTATCATTATTTATATAACATTCTATAGTACTTGTATAATAATACAATATTATATATATTATATTATAGCATAATTATATATAAATAATATAATTTAATAAACAACTTCTTATCGCAAAGGATAATTTATTAGTCTCTATATATATCAACTTAGCTCATGAATAACTCAACATATACTATAAGACGAACCTCTATCATATACAGTTAAGCACCATCATATATTAAGGTATTGTAGATATTATATAGTTATATCTATTGTTGGGTCATGGTTGATATATTAATACATAACAACTTAATTTAAAATTATATCTTTAAGAATAAGAATATAGTAAATAGTGTATTTCAGCGTCTGCATTCTATTCCAAATCAATAAAATAAAGTAATCTAACTAAAATTAAATTAATTCCTAAATATATTATATAATAATAAATTTAATTTTATAAGTATAATGATTATATATATATCTATAATAGTAATACTATGTAATACTTCAAATTTATTGGTATATAATGTTAGAAACTTTCACTCGTTAAATTCGATCTGCAGGATGACCAGACTAGAAACTATCTTTTAATGATAATCTCAATCTCTCATTACTAATCTAATATATCTTTCAGTGACATTAAAGCTATTCACTATCTCACTCTCTAAATATATTTCGCTTGTTAAGATAGTATCATATCTGTTATTCTATTTATGGGTATATTCGAAGAAGTTACCTACTTGCAAACAGGGCATTCTTCTAAAATGAACCCTATAATTTGTAATTAAACTACTCTTGACACTTAGAAGGTCAACTTAGCCTAACTATTTGTAAAGAATTAACCTAGGTAGTATAAGTTGTACGGATACATTTTATCGTTATGTACTCTATGATCAATGCCTATAATCATCATTAATAAACATGCCTCTCATCTAAAATAGTTATATGTCATGTATTTACGTATAATAAATAATTCAATAATATATATTTATATACCTATATGGATCATTCAATTTGTGACCTCTATCCTCTCTATATATCATGCCTTGACATTTATCCGTACTATTGTAGTGTTCTTACTAAAATATCCTCGCGGAAGTTACTAAGATATATACTCTTTGAGCAAATGTTAAGTTTCCTAAAATCAGTGTAGATGATAGCTTTAACATTTTCATATGTTGATTATATTTTGTATGTTTTAATCATGAGATTAATAATTGGTAGCCTGATGCAGAAATTTACGCGTGTTTTCAATTAACGACCTAATATAAATATTATATATCTTTGGTCTTAGTGTCTCATCAATCCACGAGTGAACAATAAACATTATATATGAGAAAATCAATTGTCAAAAGTAATTTTACTTTCCTCACAACGTACTTAAACATAAATCTCAATTTAAGTTTATAGCATTATAATATTGATTAAAATTAAAAACATCTTTTGAAGAATATTTAATAATGAAGAATTTTAAATAATTATAACCATTTATTTGAGCTATATTAATATTTAAATAAAGCTAGTAAGTTACAATTATGACATTAAATTTTTATAATTTCTACTATCATAACTTCATCGTTTCAACTGATAATTAATATCAATAAGATAAAATAGTTATTTTTAAAAATTTAATTAATATTGAGGTTCAAATACTTAGAATTCTAATCTTAATGTAAATATAAAGAAAGAATATATATTAATTTAATAATATAATAATACTAATGTATATATAATTAATTATAATTACTAATATTCAAAAATATATTCAAATTTTCAAAGACATATTATATATTACGTAATAAATTTAAAATATATAATAATATATATATTATTATATGTATTATATATTTTTATATATATATAAATTATATATTATATATAATAATATTTATTAATTAATTTTTATAATATATAATATATATAGTAATTATATTAAAATATTTATATAATAATATTAATATATTTATATATAATATATAATTATATATTAATATAATATATATATATATATATATATATATTATATATGAGTATTTATTTATATATATATTAATTTATATTATATACAATATTTTATATTAATATATATATATAGTTTTAATAAATAATGATGGCATTATATGAATTTTAATATATATATAAATATTATTAAATTAATAATTATAATATATATGATATATATATATTATATAATAATTATATTAAATATAATATATATATATATTATATATATATATATAATTATGTATATATATTAAATAATATTAATTAATATATAAAAATAATATAATATATATATATATAGAATATATATTATTACTTGTATATATTTATATATATAATAATTATAATATAAGTATAATTAATTATTATAATATATATTATATATTATTATATTAATATATAATATTAAATATCTATTAATTTATAATATTAATATATATAATATTATATATATATATAGTTATTATTAATATATTAATATATTATATATATATATTATCAATCTATATATATAATATATTTAATATATATATATATTAATTAATAAATTTAATTACTATAATTATTATAATAATTAATATTATTTTAATATAATATTTATTATTATTAATATTAATAATTTATTTATTTATATAATATATATATTATATAATTAATAATAATATAATTATATATATATATATTATATATATATATATTAAATGGTATACAGATTTGCTTGAAGTTGATTGTAAACAGAATTTTATTGCTAAAGGTTTCAGAGGCTTTTTCTAAACGTGTAAACGGCGCTAATATTAATAAATCATATTTTGGTAGTGTGTTAAAGCAAATTGATACATAATACATTATTGTTCAATTCGATATTAAAAACTAGATATTATTTTATACTAAATACTATATTCCTTATCTATTAATATATTAATAATATATATTAATATATTATAATAATATAAATAATATTAAATATTAATATTAATATAATATAATATATATATATTAATGTATTTTATTATTATATATCATATATTAATATAGATATATATATATATATATATATAAATATATATATATAATTATATAATATATATTATATAATTATATATAATATTAATATATTTATATATAATCAAAAATAGGATGACTACTACCCTATACAAACTTACGGGGGCTTAGCCCGAAGTTTAATCCTAAATATATTAAGAAAAACGAAATAATTTTTACTTCAAATTTACTATAAAATTGCGATAAAAAAGTCCTTTTTCTACAACGGTATTTTGCAACACTTCGGTAATCACGAAGGAACAAAGAAAATGTAGTCTCACACACTATTGTAAACAAATAAAATACATATTATTACATATATATAAAAATAGTAAAACAAATATAAAACGTGTATTAGGGAATCTGTTTAATGCACTCTAGGAGACATTTTGAATTAATACTGATGGCACTATTTTCCATCATTATTATATAAAAAAACTCAGACAGATATCCGAATCTATACTGTCGCTATTGAGAGAGACAAAAGTAAAAAAAGATTTTGTATGAGATATATAATACTTGGAATATAACTTGTTTTGATATTTCTAAATCTGCGTCTGTATCAGAGTGCTTGAAGTTATATTTTATGTGTAGCAGCTTATTTGTTTGTCAGGCTCAGGATTGAGAGTGCGTGTGAAAATATAGCTCTTGCCCCATATAATAAAAGCATGTTGATTTTTCGTTTTTTATTTATTATCAAAAAAAGATACATCTCTAACTGAGATTTAACATCTCTATAAATTATGTATATCTGATCAAGTTGCGCGAGTTTCATCCTTAATACCGGCCTAACCAGAAGGGGTGCTATCGATTAAGTGCGGTAAGATCACTTTCACAGTTTACAACGTAAACACTTATACGTTCTTGAAATCCGCTCTAGTGACTCGTGTGAACATCAAACCGATATTCTAAGGATATATAATAATTAAAATTTAGGCATTATTCTTCATTAATTATTAATTACTATATTAAATAAATATAATAACCGTTATTTATAGAGAAATAATCAAAGTTCTTTGACATCATTCAATTGTTATGGGGTGTTACTTTTAATATATGCAGTAGAGATAGGAAGGTTTTAAGGTATACTAGAGTACCCGCATGACTCATATATAGAATAATCTATAATTATATTATAATGATGATGTTTAATTATAAATATATCGATAAATAAATTAATAATTAATTATTATTTTGTATTCATCGAGATGAAATTGTGGGAGATTTCGGCGTATATACTATACAAATGTTATCATTAATGGAGCTCCCAGACGCTTTAAGCTGATTAGCCACCGAAGTTTATTAGTTATCAAAATGGGCAGGAAAATGAATTGCAATCCATTTCTTCTGGGTATGCTGAGGAAATACCTGTAGTTTTAGTACTTAATCCTTGTTTTTAAAATATATAAACTATATATACCTCAGTTTAATATAATAGCTTAATATATATATTAAATATTATTAATCAATAATATTAAAAATTAACTATATTAATTATTACTTAATAAAAGCAAACTTTAACCTATATTGTATATATATTATAGATAATATATATATTTATATATATAAGTATATTATATAATATTTAAATATATGATATTATATTTATATATAATATATTATTATATATAAAGATATTAATATATTATTAATATATAATTCTTTATATATTAATATATATCTAGAAAACTTTGATACCTTTAATAAATAAAATATACTTTTTGATATTATGAATTATTGTATGATAGTTGAATTCTCATTTTATTATATTATATTATATAGTTTATATTTATTATGTTTTGTTATTTTTGTTTATTTATGATTATGCAGCTTATCAATGCCTGTACTAAATATTAAACTATTTTACATATAATAATAATTATAAATACTTATATTATTATTTAAACTATAATTATAATTATATAAAACAAAGTTCATTGACTCTTTGATTTTGACTAATTGATTGGGATTTGTCATTGCTACTACTGACATCTTTACCAATTTTAATGTTTAATAAATGTTAATAATCGTTTGTGTTATAATACAACCTCAGAGAGGAGATTTGAGTGCATCACTTTACTTATCTTGGTCTTTATAAAATATTTAAAACTATTTTAACGCATTAAATACGGTATTCGCAATTTCCTTATTTTAATAAAACATTTTTCAAACCATAATATAAATTGAGTTATAAATAAGAAACAATTAATTTCTATTTAATCTTATAGAGTTATAAATTCATTAACAAGCTGGAGCAGATGTATGCATGGCAGACAGCAATACACGCACATCCACAAATGCGCAGCTGAGCCGCGAGCGGTGCGTGGTAAACACGTTACTCGCGCCGAGAGTAAGTTGTATATGAATTATTGAAAATATAAATGTAAAAATAACAAATATTAACATTACCAAAAAATACTTATAATTTATTACATAACATTATATCTAAGGCTGGTAAAAATATAGAGAAAATTCGTAGAAGATGCCCTCAAAATGAATAATTCCTCCAGATGAGCATTAAACCATAAACCATTCCCGATTCTAATTTTTTTTATTCTCTCTGTATATATATATTACTGCTACAGGTAGATCTCTCTCTCTCTCTCTCTCTCTCTCCTCTCTCTTTTCTCTCTCTCGTCTCTCTCTCTCCTCTCTCTTCTCATCTCTCTCTCTCTCTTCTCTCTATCTCTGTCTCTCTCTCTCAGCTATTTAGAGTTTGTATATTATTATATATATATATATATATAATATATATTAGTTATATTTATATATTATATATATATATATTATATATATATATTATTATTATATATATATATTATATATATATGGCATATAAAATTGTTTTTTTTAATTATTATTAATATCAACATAATCGCGATACATAAAAATTAGATCTGCCCAAGACT
>JABUQX010049232.1:52500-63099 GCA_015478945.1 Trachelipus rathkii | reverse complement strand
TTATTATTATTATTATTATTATTATTATTATTATTATTATTATTATTATTACGCGAAACCCTCTCATATATCTTCAACATTATTATTATTATCATGCGACCTCCCTCTGAAGAATGACTACAAAATTAAATCCTATATCATCTCACTGAGGCTTAGCACAGTGGCTTAAGATGCGAAGTCTTAACTCTGCGATAGAGAGTTCGTATCTCGGTGGCGAGAGGCACCGTTTCGTGTTCGAGATATGATAATTTTTAAAATGTGCGACGTCACACAGCGTGTGACGTCACACAGAGTGTGCGACGTCACACGTCACGGAGTATTCGAGCGAGAGCGAGCTAGGCAGCCGGGCAGTCGACGCGGGTGGATGGTGCTCCCAACCGACGGGCGCGGTCCCCCGCAAGGGGACACCGGGAATGCGCGGGAACCCCGGAAAGGTACTTAATCCACTTCCAAGTGTACTTAATCCACTTCCAAGTGTACTTAACAGCGATGACGTCACCGTGAAAGTAAGTAGCTCATGTAAGTAAGTAGCTCATGAAAGTAAGTAGCTCATGTAAGTAAGTAGCTCGTGTGCACGGTTAGGGTTAGTAAACCATGTGCGCGGCTACGCCGCGCACATGGGTTAGTAACTCGTGTAAGTAACGAACAAAGGGGGGTAGGGGGAAAAACAAACATGTATGTGTATCACAATATCCTTACGCACATACATGCTCACGCACGTACATGGAAATATCAATAGAAATATAGGTCCCCGGGGGTAGCCACCCCACAGGGTAAAACGGCGTACATGAAATGTACACCAAAAGATAGCCCGCGGCCGGGAGCCCCCGAAAAAACGCTCACGAAAGACGCTGAGTAGGGGGCCGACCCCGCCCCTTTCATTGATGATATGTCATTGTTACTACTATATATATATATATATATATATATATATATATATATATATATATATATATATATATATATATATATATATATATATATATATATATATATATATATATATATATATATATATATATATATATATATATATATATATATATATATATATATATATATATATATATATATATGCAGAAATCGAAATTCAAAATTACAATTATTCCCATAAACTCCCATGATAAAGATGCCAAATAATATTTATTTTATATGCATTTAATCAAATGTAGAAAACATCCTCAACATCCTCATTTTTCAAAAGAGGATGCGGATGCGGATGTGCCGTTAAGTGAGGATGCGGATGCGGATGCGGATGTCAATTTAGGTGCGGATGTTCCGCAAATGCGGATGCGGATGCGGATGTCATGTTCATCACTAATATATATATATATATATATATATATATATATATATATATATATATATATATATATATATATATATATATATATATATGTGTGTGTGTGTGTGTGTAGGTGTGTGTGTGTGTAGGTGTTTGTGTGTGTGTGTGTGTGTGTGTGTGTGTGTGTGTGTGTGTGTGTGTGTGTGTGTGTGTGTGAGAGAGAGACAGCAAGGAAAACATCTATAGTAAAAAGGAGCCGTTGAAAAAATTGTTGCTTAGAAATTAAAAACAAATCTCTTCACGTGACATGACCGAACGAAATGTTAAATGCCGCATGTTTAATTCTGCGCTTTTAAAACATAGGAAAAAAAAGTGCCGGGAATTCCTTATTGGTAACTGAATGCTTGTGAAGTTGCATCACGTAAATAAACATAAAACACAAATAAATATGGGATACATTACAGAGTGACGCAATAAGAATATAAAAAGGATGCGACATTATTACTTTTTGAGCTCCTCTGTCTGACTCAGGATCTATTTTCGGCGCTTCCGTCTAATGATAACATTTTTTTATCCTGAATATTCCCCTGTGAGTTACTTTAGGACTTATTAGCGATTATCGTGATGAAGGGTAGGAAAGTTATTTCTGCCACTAATTACATGTCTGAAATTACTGCAAAAGGGAATCCATTTGTCACAAACTGATTAACTAATTTAAAAAGATATATAAATTAGGGCAGGAAGAAATTAGTGCCTGCATGAGGGTCCCTCGTTCATATATATATATATATATATATATATATATATATATATATATATATATATATATATATATATATATATATATATATATATATATATATATATATATATATATATATATATATATATATATATATATATATATATATATATATATATATATATTTATATATATATATATATATATATATATATATATATCTAAAAATCTATAATTGGACCACCGCATGTTGCGAAATGAGGACAATATACTCGATGCTTTACGACTGAGCCATCCCTCAACCCAAAAAAGTTGAGTTCAAGAACAGTTTTAAAGCAATCGAGCTCCCTTCAAGGCGACAGGGTATATTGTCCTCACTCGCAACATGCGGTGGTTCAATCCCAGAGAAGGCAGTTAATTCTTTACCTTCCCATAAAATGTTCTTTCTTTATTTACATCTTATATAATTGCGATTAATATGCAATATATATATATATATATATATATATATATATATATATATATATATATATATATATATATATATATATAATAAACTATATATATATATATATATATATATATATATATATATATATATATATATATTGATAAACATCAATGAGAAATCCCTGACATCAGGTTGTAAAACGCAGCTCAGAACACAATGTTTTATTTCTTGCTTAGTAGGAACTGAACTGGTTCTAAAATATAAAAATATAACAAAACTAAAAAATTATCAGTATTTTTTGGACTTTTTATTTATTTTTGTCCTTTTTAGCTTTTGTTTGAAAACTCATAGATGTTACTTATTTATATTAATATTATACCACATTCACACCAACTATATTAATACCTATAAAAAACTATTACCTTCTAATTTCTGATGTTTTGGATTTCAGAATGGCTGAGATTAGGGTGGTGGCTTATATTACTCAATTTGTGGGGCTGCTGATCAATAAAGTTGCTTGAAGATGGCTCTATTAGCTGAAAATTCCTTTTTTGTTTCTTCTGGTTGAATTTTTAGCTTTTATAGAGTTTCTTAGTTGTTCTCAGGTCTCTTCTATAGCTTCATTATTAATTACTAAGTGATTTTTTTGGCTTTTAGGATTCAGCTTGAAGTATTAGTCAATTGCTATTAATTCCACCTCAATAGTTTCTTCTTTGTGAAATTAATAAGCTCTTGAATGAATAGATGGTACTAAGTGTTTCTTCAATTTCTTCCTAATTTTGATTGAAGTTCAAATTCTGTACTTTGCTTTTATTTTCTCAATTTACATTTGGCAAAGTCAGTTTTGTTGCTTCAGTAGCTTGTTTTGAGTTTCTGCAATGGCTTATATTGCTTGCAGTATCTCCTAATTACTAGTTTTTCTTAATATTCGGCTTTCTGTAGCCTTTATTCTATTTGCAAGTCCTTATTTTGCCCCACCTTCTATTCTGCATTTGTCATCAATTTTTTCTGTGTTGCAATCAATTTTTGCTTTTCTACCTTTCTAATATTTTGGTAATTTTTTGTAACCATAGTTGATGCTCACATAGTACATTAGTAATGAATTTTCTGTAATCCTATTAATTTTTTTTGTTTCCTTTTTTCTTATATTTTAATGGAAAATATAACATATTCCCCCTTTTGCTAAGAATATTAAGTTTTCTTGTTATTCTTAGCTTCCTTAAGTTTATAATTCTGTTGTCTTCTTGTTATAATCCTGCACTTTCTCTCAGCAAGATCAATTTTGTTATTGGTCTTTTCAAAATTGTTGTATTTAAAGTATTCTTGTCTTTATTTATTTTCACATCTACTATTCTCACTCTGTTTGAGTCATCTTTGTAAACTTTTACTATTTTTCCTAAATTCCACATATTTCTTGGTTTGAAGTCATCTATTAAAAGGACTAAATCTCCTTCTTTGTGTGATTCTTTTTCTGCTAACCATTTACTTCTTTTTTGCAATAAAGGGACATATTCTTTGATCCATCTTTTCCAAAATAAATCAGCAAGATACTGAACTTGTTTCCATCTTTTATATAAGTAACAATCTTTATCTTGAAATAATCCTGGAGGAAAAGTTATATTGCCTTTAAGGGTTAGTAGATGATTTGGTGTCAAAGCTTCTAAGTTTTCTAAATCATTTGAAAATTCTGTTATTGGTCTATTATTTATAATGAATTCTATCTCACAGAACAAAGTGTTCAAGTTATCATCTGTCAACCTTATTGGCTGTTCTAAGAGTGAAGCTTGTAATATATTTCTTACAGTTCTAATGTGTCTCTCAAAATGACCTCCTTTATGAGAACTATGAGGGGATTGGAATATCCACTGTATTTCTTTTTGCTCAAAAAATTTATTTACTTGCTTACTATTCCAATTTTTAACTTGTTGCTTCAATTCTCTGTTAGCTTTCACAAAGTTCAATCCATTATCTGATCGGATCAATTTCACATTGCCTCTGCGGCTTATAAATCTTCTTAGAGCATTGATGAAAGCATCAGTATCTAATGAATATAACATCTCTAAATGTATGGCTCTGCTACTTAAACATGAGAATATTAATCCATATCTTTTTTCTCTTACCTTCCCTCTTCCCCTTACTACAAGAAAAGGGCCAAAGGCATCTATACCAATACTTGTAAATGGTGGTACATCACATTTTAATCTATCTTTGGGCAAATCTCCCATCAACTGCTGAGTTGGCCTTGTATGGAGCTTTCTGCATATAATGCAATCTTTTAGGATCTTCTTAATACTTCTACTTGCTCCAATGATATAGTACTTCTCTCTTAAAGCATTTAAAACTGTTTGTTTTCCTAAATGCCCATTAATTCTATGGTAATGTCTCATTATTAACATTGTAACATGACTATTTGGCAAGATAATTGGATGTTTAAAATCATATGATACATCATTCAGATTTTTATTCCTCCCACCTACCCTTAATATTCCATTATCATCTATAAATGGTAGGAATTTTGCCAAAATGTGCCTCTTTGGTAAGGCTTCTTTCTTTTTTATTTTGTATTGTATATCATGAAATTCTTTATTTTGTACATATTTGTAAATAGCCTTTTCTGCATTTTTTAATTCTGTGATTGTCATAGCACCTTTATTCCAGGTTTTTTTATGCAAATTTTCTTTAACTCTTAAAATCCATGCTACTTTTGTTTTTAATTTCATCCAATCTGAGACAGAATGTATGAGCTTGTCTGTTGAGCTTTCTTGTAGTTGTATGGCCATCACTGGTTTACTTTTTATAATTTCATCATTTTCATCATCTAATTTATTTTCTTTATTTTGCTCAGGCCATTGAGCTTTGTCTTTGTACAAAAATTCTGGACCAGTGCTCCATAGTTTATTGTTCAAAAACTCATTAACAGATATCCCTTTACTTGCTATATCTGCAATATTTAGCTTGCCTGGTACATAATTCCATTGGCTTATATCTGTTTGTGATCTAATATAATTAACTCTATTATGTACAAATCTTTTGAATCTTTTTGATTCATTTTTAATATATTGTAATACAATTTCACTATCTATCCAAAAATACTCTTTGTTTATTTTCATATCTAATTCATTTTTTAAAATTTGATGTATGTTGACAGCTAATTTGGCTGCACTCAATTCTATTCTTGGTATAGTTAACATCAAATTTTTATTTAATGGTATCAATCTTGTTTTAGATAATACCAATGAACAATATATTTCATTATTCTCTCCAATGAACCTTATATATGCTACTGCAGCATATGCAATTTGAGAACCATCTGAAAAATAATGTAGTTCTACACTTTTATACTTTAGACAATTTGGATTGTATGGCCTAGGAACTTGAAAATCATTTAGCTTATTAACATCATTTAGCCATTTTATATAACCTTTTTTTATATCTGATGGAATTTCATCATCCCAGTTAACCTTTCTATCGCATAAATTTTGAAATATCTTTTTAGCTACTAGTAGTACTGGACTAATAAATCCTAGTGGATCATATATGGAAAAAATGCAACTGAGTATACTTCTTTGTCAATTTTTTATTTTGTATATCTACCCTAGCTTTCATTAAATCTATTTCTGGGTCCCAACTCAAGCCTAATACTTTTTGTAAAGGTAATTTATCTAAAGATAGGTTTATTTCTTTAAAATCTTTACTTAAGTCTTGTTTATCAATATTTTCTAAAAATTTCTTTGAATTACTAGCTACTTGATGCAGATTAAAACCACTAATTTTTAAAATTTCTTTAACTTCTTTATAAACTGCTACAGCCTCATTTTCTGATTTCACAGACTTTAAACAATCATCAACATAGAAATTTCTAAGTATGGTATCTTTAGCTAAATTACTGAATTTTTCTGCTTCAATTACATTTGTAGTTTGCTTCAAAACATAATTTGCAATTGAAGGTGAGCTCACACTACCAAATATATGAACTTTAACCCTATATTCTTCTGGAGTTTTATCTAAATTACTATTTGGGAACCATAAGAAGCGCTGATAATCTTTATCCTTGTCAAGTACCTGTATTTGATAAAACATCTTCTCTATATCTGCTATGAAAGCATATTTCTCCTTTCTGAACCTTAAAAGGATGCCTTGTAGGTTAGAAATATAGTCTGGCCCTGTGAGTAAACTATTATTTAAAGAAATACCATTGTATGGCAAAGCTGCATTAAATACTACTCTCAATTTTTTCTTTTGTGGATGGATTACACTATGGTGTGTTAAATAGAATCTGTCATTGTTTAATAATTCATGTTTCTCAACTTTTTCTGCAAAATTAAGTTTTAACATTTCATCTATGTTATCACAATATTGTACAAAATATTCTTTATCCTTCAAAAATTTATTTTTTAATGAATACAATTTTGCTAAAGCTTGATTTTTGTTATTAGGAAAATGCTGATTTTCTTTTTTAAATGGTAAACCAACTTGAAATTTACCTGTAATTGTTCTTTGTAATGTATTTTCAACTTTATTTTTCCATTTTAAATCTTCTACACTTTCACAGACTTGCTCAGGATTCTTTTCAGAAAACTCTCTTGAGCAATATTTTTCAAGCAAATTATCATCTTCTTGTTGTATTTGGGTCTTATGACATCTTAAACTCATGAATGCTGGTATACCATCTGGTGTCGAACCTTGTAAAGCCCATCCAAATGAATACTTAACTGCAAAGGGATAGTTATAATGACCTTCCACTACTTCTATAGGTTTTAACAATTTACTTTGATTCATCCCAATTAATAATCCAATTTTTGATTTTATAAAATTGAAGGGCACATGACTCAAGTATTCTAATCCATTTATATCATTGATAGATGGACTTTCTTCCATTTTAAAGGGCCATTTTTCTTTGCAGTATATATTATTTATGGTTTCAGATTTCCTCATCTCAATATCATAGATTTCTAGATTATTTAAAATGTATGTCTTTATTTTATGTTGCCCATACATAGTAGTAATATCTATATCTTTCTGAGGTTTCATATATGACATACCTAGTTCTGCAGCTAAATTTAAATCCATAAAACATGCTGATGAATATGTATCTAGACCCATGTATGTCTTAATCACTTTATCTTTACCTTTAAGCTTTATTTTAACTGGTACTGCAGGATAAAATAACTTTTTATTACTTACTTTTGTCTGAAAGGTTTTTTCTTCATTACTTCCTGATTCTTTTGACTCTACCTTCTTATCTTTATTTTCTAAATTCACAGTGAGTGCTGCTGGTGAGATATTTGAACCATCTTGCTCTTTGGCACTATCTTTTTCTCTATGCAGAAATGTTAAATGTTGCTTATTACATTTTTCACATTTTTCTGGTCTTTTACAATTACTACTAAAGTGATTTGATCTGAGGCACTTAAAGCATAATTTATTGTCTTTAATGAACTTTGTTATTTCATCTTGGCTTTGTTTTTCTAGAATTTTGCATTTAAGTATACTATGATTGTCCTTTTTACAAAAATTGCAAAACTGTGATTTATTATTATTATTATTACTACTATTATTCCTATTTTTATTGTCATTATTATTATTCCATTTATTATTATTATTATTATTATTATTATTATTATTATTATTATTATTATTATTATTATTATTATTATTATTATTATTTCTATGGTCATTATTATTTTCTTTTGTATAAAGTGACTTACCTTTTTCATTTTGTAATTTTGTTTGCTTTGGTTTTGTACCAATGCCAAGTTCTCCGAACAGTGGTGTGTTCATGATTCTTGCTTCTTTTTCAACAAATTTTGTAAATGTACTAAAGTTTACCTTTTTATTTTCTTCATACATACTATCAACTTTATTTCTCCACTTATCACGCTGCTTGTAGGGAAGTTTTTTAACTATTCTATAAATAGCACCAGTAGAATTCAATTCATTCAATGGAGTAATATTTTCCATTGCATTATTAATAGCATCTAAAAACAAAGAAAAATCTGCCATAGCTTCACCATCCTCATTCTTGATTTCATTCCAGTCTTCTAACTTTTTCAAATATGTATTTGCAATAACTTGTTCATTTCCATATTGTTTCTCTAGTTTTTCTACTGCCTTTTTATAACTTATTTTTTCATCTAAATGCATACAACTTCTTACTATATTTTCTGCTTTACCTTCTGTATACTTAATTAAATAAGAAAGCTTGTTCATTTCATTTTCACATTTTCCTTCTATATTGGTTTTAAAAACTAGCATAAAATCTTTAAATTTAGTTGGATCCTTTCCATTAAATATTTCAGGCTCACATGTTGGAAGAGGATTATAAATAGGCCTACTCACTTCTAACTTTTGTTTTAAAATTTCTACTAATTTAGACTCCTCCTGATTAATATTTTCACCTATACTATTTATTTTAGTTTGTGTTAAATTTACATTTTTATCCTCAGTTTTTACAGAGGTATCGCTAATACTGAAAATTGGATTTTCTAATTTTTCTTCGATTTTTATTAAACTTTGTTCCAAATTTTTTATATGACTTCTGTGTTGGTAGAAATCCAAACTTTCTAGTTCCCTTTTTTTTGCCAAGTATTGTTCATGCTCTTGTAATTTTATTTTACTTTTTTCTATCTCAAGTAACAAAGATTGGGCTATTGCACTTTTTGAACTAGCTACACTTGCTTTACTCATTTTACTTGATACATTACTTGCACTGTCTTGTGGTCTAATCCTTGGCTCATATTTATTCATATATTTTGAAATGTCAGTTTTTAACTCATAATATGGCTTTAGTTTTAATGTAAGCCACTGCTGTATTTTATCTGAAAATTCATTCATTCGTTTTATTTTATGTAAAATAAAAAAATAAAAAATAAAGGAAGGATGTTATTTTTTTTTTTTAACACAATTTATATATACAGATAAATTCTTATATTTCTTATATAAAAGTTTACCTGTATATATTTTTTATTTATTTATTATTTTTATTTTTGCTATGCTTAAAATACTTATTGTCAATCGGATGACGATCATTCCTCACATCTGAGTGACAGCTTTGTGTTCTTCATCCAAACTTCTAATTAGAAGAACTTTGATAAACATCAGTGAGAAATCCCTGACATCAGGTTGTAAAACGCAGCTCAGAACACAATGTTTTATTTCTTGCTTAGTAGGAACTGAACTGGTTCTAAAATATAAAAATATAACAAAACTATAAATATATAAAAATACAAATACTAAATGCTAAAAAGTAAACATAATAATTATACATTGGTTGCATTGAAAATTAGTTATTCCTGTTAATAAACATCAATAAAAAATTATCAGTATTTTTTGGACTTTTTATTTATTTTTGTCCTTTTTAGCTTTTGTTTGAAAACTCATAGATGTTACTTATTTATATTAATATTATACCACATTCACACCAACTATATTAATACCTATAAAAAACTATTACCTTCTAATTTCTGATGTTTTGGATTTCAGAATGGCTGAGATTAGGGTGGTGGCTTATATTACTCAATTTGTGGGGCTGCTGATCAATAAAGTTGCTTGAAGATGGCTCTATTAGCTGAAAATTCCTTTTTTGTTTCTTCTGGTTGAATTTTTAGCTTTTATAGAGTTTCTTAGTTGTTCTCAGGTCTCTTCTATAGCTTCATTATTAATTACTAAGTGATTTTTTTGGCTTTTAGGATTCAGCTTGAAGTATTAGTCAATTGCTATTAATTCCACCTCAATAGTTTCTTCTTTGTGAAATTAATAAGCTCTTGAATGAATAGATGGTACTAAGTGTTTCTTCAATTTCTTCCTAATTTTGATTGAAGTTCAAATTCTGTACTTTGCTTTTATTTTCTCAATTTACATTTGGCAAAGTCAGTTTTGTTGCTTCAGTAGCTTGTTTTGAGTTTCTGCAATGGCTTATATTGCTTGCAGTATCTCCTAATTACTAGTTTTTCTTAATATTCGGCTTTCTGTAGCCTTTATTCTATTTGCAAGCCCTTATTTGCATTTGTCATCAATTTTTTCTGTCTTGCAATCAATTTTTGCTTTTCTACCTTTCTAATATTTTGGTCATTTTTTGTAACCATAGTTGATGCTCACATAGTACACATTAGTAATGAATTT
>JABUQX010049232.1:0-42500 GCA_015478945.1 Trachelipus rathkii | reverse complement strand
TTTAGCCACATTCTATCTTTCGGCGAAAATGTATGAATCGTATGGGTACGTGGAATGTTAGAGGAATAAATGTTGAGGAGAAGAGGAGAGAGGTGATGGATGTATTTAAAAAGGGTAAGTTTGATTTGCTTGCTGTGACTGAAACAAAGATAAGAGGAAGCGGTGAAGAGGGGTGATGTGTGGTGAAATGTGTGTGTGCAGGAGTGGAGAGGAATGAGATTGGGAGAGAAGGAGTTGCAATTCTGATGAATGACTTGTGGCATAGAGCTATGGTGGATTTGTTTGTGTTAGTACTAGAATTCTAATGGTTAAATTTAAGTTTGAGAAAGTTAGGGATTTTGTGGCTGTAACATGTGGTCAATATGAGGGTGATGTTGAGTTGAGTGTGGCTTTCTGTGACAATCTGAATGATGTTTTGGACGTGGTGAGTAGGAGCTTTAAATTGATTGTGTTGGGTGACTCAAATGGTTGGATAGGTGATCGAAAAAGAGATGGTTTAACAGGTGAATTTGGGGTTGAGGGGGAAAATGAGAATGGTAGGAAGGTGATTGATTTCTGTGAGGAGAGAGGTATGTGTGTAAGTAATACATTCTTCGGGCACAAAAGAGTATTCATAAGTTTGCGAGATTTGAGGTAGACGGAGATGAAGTGAAGTGAAAGTATGAATGATTTTGTGTTGATAGATAATGAGATGTTGAAATATGTGATGGACGTTAAATCAGTGAGGGTGTTGGGGATGGGAATATCAGATCATTGTATTGTTTTATGCAGTGGTGGCTCTAAAGTCATCGGAGCTCCCCCGCAAGATCTTTTATGGGGCCCCTCATATATATTATATACTATATATATATATATATATATATATATATATATATATATTATATAGATATATATAGATATAATATATATATATATATATATATTTTATTATTATATATATATATAATATATAGTATAATACCGATTATATATATATATATTATACTATATATATAATAATATATATATATATATATATAATATATATATATATATATATATATATATATATAATATATACTATATATATACTTATTACTTACTTCCCCTAGCCCACTTCAATTGGAGGACCACACTGCTTCCAGGAAGCCGGCCACCGCTCTTGGGCGGTTCCACAGGTCGATAAGAGAAGATATAGAGAAGTCGGCCCGGGGGGCGTCGAGAGCGGTTCACCCCAGAAGGAGGTGTTCCATTGTGTCCTGGGAAATGTGACATCTGGTGCAGGTGGGGGAGGTAACTTTGTCTAGTTTGAATCTATATTTATATTGTAAGAGTTTTGGGTGGTGACCTGATCTGCTCCGGGCTAGGTCAATTTGGTCTCTTCTAGACAGTGTTTCTTCTGTAGGGAAAATTTTTGGGGAGGGGGAGTTTAGTAAATTGTTATTGGAGCGGTTTTGTAAGTACGTATTAGTTAGTTGTGTATGGATATGTAGATATGGATATGTAGAGATTGTCAGCAATAATGTTGATAGTTTCTCTGACAGGAATGTTGGTGAAAAGAGATTGAATATCGAAACTGGTCATGTGGCAGTTCGGAAAAGAGCAGGATGTAATGAATTTAACAAAATCAAAAGAATCTTTAATGGTGTATTGGTTAGAGGTGATAGGTTCTATGTAAGGGAGAATAAATTTAGCCAAGTTGTAGGAGGGGGTGCTAATGGCTGAGAGAATGGGTCGAAGTGGAAGGTCAGGTTTGTGAGTTTTTGGGAGGCCATACAAAATGCCGGGACTGCAACCTGAGGCATGGAGATTGTCGGGTAACTTTATAGAGCATTTTTTAAGGGATCTGAGGGCATTATTGATTTTGTCTTCTATTTTAATGATGATACAAACTGTCTTCACTACAATGCAAAATTTTCCGTGCCTTTAACTTATGCTCCTCATGGTTGTCTTTCCACCTTGAAATACAATACTTGTCCCATTTTGCCTTTTGCAATCTCTTTCCTCAATACACTATTACAAACCTAGTAAACGACTTTCTTAATAACCATTTCGCCCTAAATTTCAAGTCCCAACCGTCCCTAAACAACTTATCTATCTAAAAATTCCGTTCTTCGGTCCTAGCGCCGCAAAACTTGTGAAAACTCTCAATCACACACTATCCAATGCTTTTCCTTTTGCTCGCTTTATTTTCATTCCTATTAATAAATACAGTATTTCAAATTTTTTTCCGCCATAAAGATTCTCTTCCTCTACATATGAGGTCCTCATTAGTATACTTGTACAAGTATGCGGACTGCAACGTCCGCTACGTGGGCAAAACAGGCCTTCAACTTTACTTTAAGATCTTGAAACACTGGGGAGTTTCTTATAGAAATGGTTTGCCTATGAGAACCCTAGAAAACTCTTCCATACGCAATCATACCTTTCAACATAATCACCCTATTGCACACAAAAACTTTAGCTCCATATCCCTTGCCAATGTTCAACTCGACAGAAAGATTCTGAATTAAAACCCGAATTAAATAAGGATTTGTTTTCCTCCCCACCTCTTCACTAAACATTAATTTATATATATATAGTAATAATAATAAACAAAAAAAATATATAAAATTTGGATATAATGTATATATATATATATTATATAATATATATATATATATATATATATATATATATATATATATATATATATATATATATATATATATATATATATATATATAGTAATATATAATAATATATTCCAACCAAGTAACTTTTGTTTGTATGTTGTTGTTTTTTCTCCACCTGTAAACAATTTTCGTAACTTTTAGGTTTGCATTTGCGCTTTCTTCTATAAATGAAACCTAACAAATCCTTTAGGTACTTTTCTTATCGGTGAATATATCTATTCGGAAGGTCGAAAAGTGTTTATTCATTTTTCTACAGTTATTATAGTAGTTCGCTTTATTCATATTTTAGTTATAAACATTATTTCTTATCCTTATATATATCAAATTGCAGTGCTTGATGAATGAGACTAACGTTATATACCCGAAACGTCCATTATAATAAATGTTGCCAAAAGGTTTTTTCAATCATCTTCTTGATTTCATCTAGGCTGTTAAATCCCTAGGAACAAATCTATTGCAACTATATATATATATATATATATTATATATATATATATATATAAAGAGAGTATATATATATAGTATAATATATATATATATATATATATATATTTAATATTATATATTATATATAATATATATATATAATATATATATAATATATATTATATATATATATATATAATATATATATAACGAGATTGGCTTATCTCTGCACACTGCTCCAATTATTTGCAACGTTACTTTTAGTTTTTTGTAATGTTACAAAAAATGATGAGAAAATTATTATTTGGGGTTAAAAAAATTTAATTATGAGCTTGGGAGAGAAGGGGGAACCCTTAAATAAACCCTTCTGGGATCTTAAGGGTACGGGGGGGGGGGTGTAATGTAAAGCTTTAAAAAAGCCCAGGGAAGTAATGACTTCAGTTCTTTCCTTATTAACAAAGAAACACAAATGTGAGATATGGTTCAATACCCTGAGGAGCCACGGGTGATATCTGGTCCGATACCCTGAGGAGTCCTGAGCAACTTTGCTAGCTTAATAGTCATTAAATTTGTAGGAAGGACCTCTAGGCTTTTTTTTTTAATTAAATTTTGCTTTTTCAAAGATTATTATTATTATTATTATTATTATTATTATTATTATTATTATTATTATTATTATTATTATTATTATTATTATTATTATTATTATTATTATTATTATTATTATTATATTATATATTATTATTATTATTATTATTATTATTATTATTATTAAAAGAGTAAATAATGTTTGATAAATTCCTGTCATTCCTGAATGGAATATTTTAAAAGGGAAAAAATTCTAAAACGGAAAATCGCCGAAGGGAAAAACGTCGCGTTTGGGAGGAGTCACAAAACACCCCCACCCCACACCACCCCACACAATATATTAGCATATATATATATATTATATATATATTATATATATATATATATATATATATATACTATATATATATATTATATAATTATATATATTAATATATAATATATATATTATATATATTAGATATATAATATATATATATTATATATAATATATATATATGTAAGTGAGAATAATGGGGAGGTGACAATGTTTTGATCCCCTAAACCCCCCGAGGGCCCAAGCTATACCCATTATTATTCATTAACCATTTATTAACTGCAAATATTGATATGGCTCGTCAGTTGATATATTGTTATCTGGTAATAATACGAAGGAGGAACGTGAATTCCTTCAGCATCTGTAATAATTGTCGGTTTGCTAGGCCATTTAAAATACTTTCCGTATTGTATCAAAATATATTAGTTGAGCTTGCTATGATTGTTGAAACCCTTTCCTTATTCTATTATAATACACTCCTTGAGCATCTATAAATAATTATAACTGCCAACTTGCTAGGCCTGTTGGATTGCTAGGCCTGTTGAAACCCTAAGAAACATAAATTTGAATTCTAATTTGACAGTTCTTTTAACGAAAATTGAAAGAAAATGTGTCAAAAAATAAAAAAAAATAAAATAAAAAATAAAAACCGATTGATTTTTTGAGCTTCACAGAAAAAAATAGTAATTTGAAAATTATTAATTAATAATTATAAACAAGTTTTACATTCATTATTATATTAATATTATTGATAAAAGGAAAATATTTTAATTTCTTCATTATTATTATTATATATTCATTAATTACATTATTATTATTATATTAATATTATTAATAATATTAATATATATTATTACTTTATTATTATTATTATTATTATTATTATTATTATTATTATTATTATTATTATTATTATTATTATTATTCCAAGAAAAATATATTTAGATTTTTTATATTGTTAAAATTTATTTATTTTCCGTGTTGCTTCACAGAATTTCGTGGAAAGAACAAAAGAAAATTTTTTAATAAAAAGCTGAAAATCCACAAAATTATTTTTAGGGGGACTAGGCAACACAACATAAAAAAAAATTCTTTTATAGCCCGCCGCAGTCGTTAGGTTAGGTTAGGTTAAGTTAAGTTGTTAGGTTAAGTTAGGTTAGATTAGGTTAGGTTAAGTTAGGTTAGGTTAAGTTAGGTTAGGTTACGGAGTCGGAGTTGGCAGAAAAAATATACCGGCTCCGCAGCTGTGGATGTAACGTCATCAACTGGGACTGCAAAAACACAACATATAGACATTAATTATTATTTATTATTATTATTATTATTATTATTATTATTATTATTATTATTATTATTATTATTATTATTATTATTATTATTATTATTATTATTATTATTATTATTATTATTATATTGTATATTATATATTATTATATTATTTATATTATATATTATGATTATTATTATTATTATATTATTATTATTATTATTATTATTTTATTATTATTTATTTATTATTATAACAACGTTTCTCATTTCCTATTTATAAATTTGAGAGAGAGGAGAGAGAAGAAGAGAGAGAGAGAGAGAAGAGAAGAGAGAAAGAGAGAGAGAGAGAGAGAAGAAGAGGAAGAAGAAAAATCAGCGGAAGAGGATAAGGGAGGGAGAGATTCAATATTGGCCAGAGCGAAGAAGAGAGAAGAGGAGAGAAGAAGAAGCAGAGAGGAAGAGAGAGAGAGAAGAAGAGAGAGAGAGCAAGAAGAGAAGAGAGAGAGGAGAGAGAGAGAGAGGAGTCCCCAAAATAGTTCATATGTTTCAGAATCCACCCTCATACAAAAGGGAATCTTACGAACTTCCTCCTCCTTTCTTAATGAAGACAGAATGGAACGAATGAACACTTCTATCCTACTACTACTCTCTCTATCTACTCTCTCAAATCAATCTCTTCTCTCTCTCCTACTCATACTAACTCCTCTCATTTCTCTCTAACTCGTCTCACACCACACAACACACGACCCATACCACACACACACATACACACAACAACACACACATCACACACACACTTATTATATACAACTAATTTATACCCTAGGAATGCTTATACATGCCTCGGACATAGTCATGATCGGCGTAAACGACGACGTTTGAAGAGTTTGAAGAGGAATAAACAGCGAGGAGAAGAGGAATAAATAGTGAGGAGAAGAGGAGAAGAGGAGAGAGGCACAAAGTGCATGTATATTAGAAGGGATAAAGAAATATGATATATTTACTGTGAACTGAAACAAAGATAAAGGAACGGTGAAGATGAGGTTGTGGGGTGGAAAATGTAGTGACAGTGATGGAGTGGGGAGGAATGGGAGGTTGAGGGAAGGTGTTGCGATTCTGATGAGAGACTTGTGGTACAGAGCTAAGGTGGGTTTTGTTTGTTTGAGTACTAGACTACTAATGGGTAAATTTAAGTTTGAGAATGTCGATGTATGTGTGATTGTAACATATGATCCATCTGAGGGTGATGTTGAGAAATGTGAGACTACAGGAACAATCTGAATGATGCTTCCGACTGTGTAGAAGTGTGGGGGCGGGGAGGGCTTCAGATTGATTGTGTTTGGCGACTTGAATGGTTGGATAGGTCATCGAAAAGAAGGGTGCATACACAGGTATCTTTGGGGTTATGGGAGAAAATAAAAATGGTAGGAAGGCGATTGATTTCTATGAGGAAACAGATAAGTGAGTAAATACATTTTTTGAACATAAAACTATCCACAAGTAGACGTGAGTTAGTGCAGGTAGAAATAGTGCCGAAGTGAAGAGTATGGTTGATTTTGTGTTGTGAAGGAGATGACGAAGTATGTGATGGATGTTAAATCAGTGAGAAGGTTGGTGATGTAGAATATCAGATGATTATGTTGTTTAAGGTAAAATTAAGTTAATCCGGGAATGAATGGAGTGGAAAGAAAAAAGTAAGGAAGTTGAAACAATCAGGAGTGAGAAGTTAAATGAACTGGATTATAAGGAAAGGTATGTGAGAGCCCTTCTTGCAAATAAGTCAGTTACATGTGAACAAGGTGGAACTGGGCAAATCTGGGCACAAATCTGGGCACAAATCTGGGCACAAATGAAGGAAGCGTTTGTTGGTAGTGCAAGAGATGTATGTTAATTTGCTGAAGTAGGAAGTAAGAAATATGAATAATGAATGGTGGAATGAAGAAGTTATGCAAGTGGTAAAAGTTAAAAAGAGGCGTGGTTGAATGTGGTAAAAGCCAATGATGAGGTCTCGAAAGAAAGGTCTATGGAGGAAAAGAGGAAGACTAAATGAACAGTTTGGAAGGAGGATGAATGGTGACTTAGAAGGAAATAAGAAGCTGTTTTGGATGGGAGTGAGAAGGGTGAAGAAGGAGAGTAAGGAGAATGTTCGTAGAATTATAAATAACTGACTGAGGGTCTCATTGTTGTTAGAGGATGTATAGGTCAAATTTTACATTGCATCAGTTGAGTGAGAAAATGAGAAAGAAGATCAAGTATTTAGAATTTTATGAACTTACAGCAGGAAGTGTTAATTATATATATGGGGTAGAAGGTAGGTTTCTGAGGGGAATTATAAGTATATATGTTGATAATGAGTTGTGTTTAATAATAAATGAAGTAGAGAGTGAATGGTTTAACATTAATTAATATTGGAGTGAGGGAGGGATGTGTTATGTATCCATGACTGTTTAACTTGTATGTGGATGAGGTGATGAAAGAATTAAAGGCAGGATAGGGAGGTTATTCTGATGGAGAGTGGAAGAGAGTGGAATGTGCCCTGCTTATTTTACGCTGATGATTTGATTTTGTGTAGTAAATCGGAAGAAAGGTGGAGAGGATGGAAGAGGGCTAAGGCAGGGTATGTAAAAGGAGGGGTTTGAAAGTAAATGTAGATAAGATTAAGGTGAAGGTGAGCCCACAGTGTGAAATCACGTTGAATGGTGAGCAATTGGAACAAGTATCTGAGTTTAAATATTTAAGCTATATGTCGCATGAAAAGAAAGTGGATTATGCAGAGTTATGTAGCAAAAGTTATGAATGGTAGGAAGGAAGGTGTCTGGTGCAGTTAAATCCCTGGTGAATGCAAAGGCACTAAGTCTTCAATGGGATAGGGTTTTGCATGCGGGTATGTTGTTGTCTGTGTTAATGTATAGTAGTGCAACTATGGTGTTGAAAAAGAGGTATAGATCTAAGGTGTAGTCTGCTTAGACGAATAATCTTAGAGACGTGTTAGGTGTGAGAAGAATTGATAAAATGAAGACTGAAGACTGAGCGTGTTAGGGACCTGTGTGGTGTGAGGAAAGGCGTGAATGAGAGAATAAATGAGAGTGTATTAAGATGGTTTGGTTGTATGGAAAGAATGAATGATAGTCGATTTGTTAACGGGTTGTAAAGAGGTGAATGTATTGAGGTCAACCGGGTGGAAGACCAAAGGAAAAGTAGAATGTGTCAGTTATAGAGTGTCTGAATTAAAAGAATATGAATTTAATGCGAGTTAGAGAATTTGCTCAGAATATGAGCAAAAGATTTGGTTTTGTGAAAGAGCATCCATGGTTGTGGGTCAGGCCCAGGGAATGAACCCTTACATTGACCCATGGTTGTGGGGTCTGGCCCAGGGAATGAACCCTAACATTGACCCATGGTTGTGGGTCAGGCCCAGGGAATGAACCCTTACATTGACCCATGGTTGTGGGTCTGGCCCAGGGAATGAACCCTAATATTGACATGATACCACGATGGGTGACTGTCATGGTGTTGTGAAGCTTCGGGGTGGAGTTTGGGGGTGACGGTCTCTCACTCAAGGAGTATGAGGGGAAATTGCGTTGTGGGGGATTTTCTTTTCGACTTACGTCAAGTTCTTTTACTTAACTATAACCTAACTTTTTTTCAACTTATTTCTCTTTCTGGTACATGTTCCACAACCCAACCCCAATCTCTGAGGATACGTGATGAGGATAAAGAAATATATATATATATAGATACCGTATGATATAATATATACAATATAATATAGTAATTAATATAGTATAGTATAGATAGTATAGTAAGTATATATAGTATACTTATATATATTATATAGATAGTAATAAACACAATTAGAAAAAAGAAAGAGGATATTGTTTAACTGGGGGCAAATACAGTAGATAATAGATAAGGAATTTTTTAGTTGCTGATGGACTCAAAATACTTGGATTTTCGGATCATGCAAATTTTCTACGAACAAAATTAAGCGGCGAGGTATTTTTCCAATGTAAGAAAAATAAAAGGGAAAAATTTATGAAAACAGAAAAAGACAAACTTTCTTTATAAATGGTGAATTTTCAAATATAATTTAATTAATATTAACAAAAAAGTAAAAAGAAATTGCTAGGCTTCTAAAAAGTAAGCTTAATTTAGACAATTTATTTCAGTTTAAATTTGATGTATCTACGTAAAGTTTGTAGAGTGAATGTTGACGCTATCAAACTGTTTTTTTTTTTTTTTTTTTTTTTTTTTAATTAACGAATACCGTAGGGTGAGATACACGTTGCCCCCATGCATGGCAGACCGCGTGCTGGCTACCGCACGTTTCCGGTAACACCGGTGCCTAAAATTATAAATTAATGCTTTTTTTTCGACGAGAACAATAATAAAGAACGCAATCATAGCGTAGGTAAGCAGAAATTTTTCCTTCATAAAATGTTGATTTTAACCTCATCGGGCGTAAAAACTTCATCACTCTAAAATAAATTAGAAGAATCAAGTGCAATTCCTAAATTACTATATATATATATAGTTGATATTATATATATATAGTAATATATATACGGTATATATATTATTATAGATTATATAATATATACTATATATATCACTACTATAATATATATATATACTAAGTACTAATATATATATATATATATTTATATAATATACCATATAGTACTAATATAGGCAGAAGTCTAAAGTATAGGGGCGTTGTTTCAAATCAATTCAGAATTCGCTCTAATAAGCTCTTAGGTTGTGTTAGGTTAGTTTGCTCAGGTAAGATTCCATTCGTACATCAGCATGAAATTATGTAACTTTTTTATCTTTTTTCGCGCGATCATACTATTTACGTCTCTCATTAACATATAAAATATATATAGTATAGTATATATATAATAATATGCTATATATATACTATATATATATATATATACTTATATATATATATATTATATATACAGATAATTTATAATAAGGATATATATAATATATATATATAGTATAGTAGTATTTTATAGTATTTGCTATAATATATTAACTGATCTTCAGTTTTTTATTATTGATTAATTTAATTATGATTATTAAATGCGAGATAATATATATATATATATATATTATATATATAAGATATATATATATAATATTATATATAATTAGTTAGTGTATTATTCTAGTAGGAGTAGTATAGGATTAGTAGATGAGGTTATATATTATATATAGTTATATATAATATATATATATCGAAAAAATATATATTACTTATATTACTTATTGAAATGTAGGTGTTGGTTGTTGGGTCGGTGTACTTTATTTTACTCGTATGAGACAGCATTCATGAGGAGGAGGATTGGTGAAGCACACTGCTTGTGATTGTAAAATTAATTTCTGCACAGACCGATGGTTCGGAGCCCGACGCGGAACAACACCTAAATCGAGCTCACCGGATTATTTTATTTCTGAAAGTCCTCGGACAGCAGACTCCGGAATTTGCGCTCAAAAGAGGAATCAGGCTGTCCAACCGGCAGAGCCGCTCTTTTATTTCTTCAATGCGAAAGGTGTGAGGAGGAGAGGGCGGTGGATTAGAGGTGGGGAACAAGGGGTATATGAGAATCAGGAGAGTGATTGTGGTGACGGGGGCGGGTCGAGGAGGGGGCGCGAGCAGGGGCGCCAGATCAGAAGGGGAGACGCCTTTGTGTGCGTTCTTCCGTCCACAGGTGGTATGAGGACGGACGACGCCTTCGTGGGTGTGGTAGGTGGTGTGGTGCGGCGCCAGGGATGCAACATTCAATCAGGTTATTTTTGTATTTTAATCATGTTTAATAATTATTTTTTACAACGTCGACTCTTTATTGTCCTAGCGTAAAGCAGAGCCCGGAATGGCATGCTCGGATGAGCATATCATTTTGATGTATTTGAGTGATGTGTATGTATGATTTTTTTTTTTTTTTGATGTATCGACCATATGATTATATGAGGAGAGAGAGAGAGGAGAGAGGAGAAGGGGGAGAGAGATGCGGGACGGAGACGAGGAGAGCAGAAGAGAGAGGAGAATGATGTATTTTGTTATTTTGCTTTTTTTTTTTTGTCATCCTCTTTTTTTTTTTTGTTTTTTTTTATTTTTTTTTCGTTTTCGTCTTGTTATTCTTTCCTTTGTAAGGATTCAGGCCACTTTATGGTCTACGTGGTTATGCACTGAGCAGACGGAGACTCTGGGTTCGCTGGTTAGGGTGGTAGGGAAGCTCTGTTACCGGACGGAGAGTTACCTAAGCCCAGAGGGACACCAGATACAAATCTCCGTATCTACCGACAGCCCCCGGTACCCCTTTAGCTGCACGACTTGTATCTTGGGAACTTTTGTCGGCAATATAAAAGTGTTCGAGAGTGGTGTCGCAGCAGAGCAGCGGCGAATCTCAGTAGGAGAGGTGGAGGGAGAGGAGGTGTGTCACGCAGGTCTACTAGCGTACACCGTGAAATCTCCAGCTGAAATCACCATATTTTCATTGCAGGTCGACCGTTGAATTTACTCCCTGTCTAGCAGTTGAATGTAACTGGAGGTCCCACCGTCAGTCTGACACTTCATTCTATGCAGGTTGCCTTACTCGCTCCACAAATGTTTGTCTATTATTTCTGACGGTATTACCATTGAAAATAATATGGAAAATATTTTAGTCAATAGATGCGTTGGCAGTTGAGATATCCGCGTTGTTGAGATATTATGATGCAGTGTGAGTAGTAATAAATTATATATATTATTATTATTATTATTAGTATTATTATATTTGTATTTTATTATAGTATTGATATTTTATTATTGTTAATTTGCTATTAATTATTGTGATTGCTTATTATTATTATTAGTATATCTATTCATTACTTATATTATTCATTATTAGGGAACAGTATTAGTTATCATTAGCCATATTATACATCATCATTAAACTATATTAGTAATAATTATTCATAACTATCATTATCGCATGATTCTTATTTTTTCGAGTGATTCCTATATTCATTAGGTAATCATTGATCTAGATGATTATTATTTATTATTCACTTAATTATTATTATTATTATTATTATTAGCGTTATGTTATATAGAGTATATCACTATTATATATATTATTCATATATTATTATATTATTACCTTTTACTTATTATTATTATTAATTATATTATATTGATATTAATTATTATTATTATTATATTATTATATTTAATCATTATTTTATTACATTATTTGTATTTTTATTAATTATTAATGGATTTTGTTAGTTTTTATTTTTTTTATCATAACCCTACTACCCTACTAACTATACTTTTATTATTATTATTATTTAGTATTATATTTTATTATTGATCTATCTATATGTTATTTCACCTCTTAGTCATTTTGATTTTTGATTTATTTTATTAGTATGTAGTTGATGTTGATGATTGACATTATTATTCATCATCATTATATATATATATTATTACTAGGTATTGTTATTCCTACTATTATTATTTTATATTATACGTATTATTATTTTTGAGTTCGAATTATTCATGATTATATAATAGTATGATATATTCTATTATATATTATTATATTATTGCATTATTTATTATTATTATCCCATTATTTATCTTTATCACTTATTATTAATCAGTTGAGAACTTGTCCAGACATATTGTAAATATTATGATTTGGTGTCATGTTATGTCGTTAATGTGTGATCTAAAATTGTTTTGAGTTACTGTACATTTGATTTACGAGGTAAGTAATAACAGCACTCCATCACTTACTCAGTGCGGCGAGAGGAGACCGACAAACATGGTGTTGGCAATTAGTTAGCTGCGTGTTTCAGAAAGTGTACTGCAGTTCAATTATAGCTAGGCTATATGTACCGGAACGAGAGTGTATGACATATTGGTAACGTTAAGAGAGTGGGTGGAGTGAGTGTAGTATGTGGTGGCTCTTTGCTGAAAGAATGTTTGAAGGTTTTTGGAATTTTTTGAGAGCTGTCTGAACATAAGGAGAGAGAGTGTTTGTGGATTGTAGGAGTCGTGACTTCGACCATTGGTGGGCGGCGAGGGAAGGGATGGGAGAGAGGAGAGAGGAGGAGGGGAGAGAGAGAATGAGAGAAGATGAGCTTCGATCGCTGACTAGTTCAGCAGTATAAATGAAGAACCCGAGATGACAGAGAGAGAATAGAGCAAGAGAGATAGATAGAGAAGACTACACCAGACACCGCACCACGAGGAGTAATCTTTCAGTATATTTTCATCTTTGAAAAATCCCCAAAATAAATCTTATCTGAATGAAAAAGATGCCCTAAAATGACCTCTGAGCCGTGCCCAGAATGGCGCGCCCTTGACTAAGAGTCGTTTTCCATTATTCTTAATAAAAATTTTATAAAACAAAAGCCCCTAGCGACCCTGTTCGTGGGTAATTGAGCCCGTGCGGCAGGGAGCACAAGGCAACGACATTTGCTTCGAGGGGACTGGGGTTTACCTTTGTAGTACTGAAGAGCTGCTTTTTCATTCCGCAGACTAGAGTGTACGTGTGATTCTAGGACTCTAAAGGGGGTGGGCTGTAGTTCCTCGCCGAATAACCGCGAACATCCCCATTTTACAGGCTCAGACGAGCATATTCAACAAATATTCGTGAAGTTAATTTAAAGCGCGAGAGAGAGAGTTGCTTTAACTAGTACAAATTTAAAAATTTTAAACAAAAGAATACAGTTTATTTCGTTCAATTTTTTACATTAACCAAGAAATATACGCACTATCTAATTCCTATATCGACACAAGACGATCGACTTGTCAGAACAGAGATATCTCTAATTGCCAGGCATGCTTCTTTTTTTTTTTCTTTGTTTGAAACATGTGTATATCTATTTTTCTCATCGCACAATAGTTCCTGAAAGGTCTGAGAACTAAGCCATAAAAATGTTCGCTCCTTTTCTCAAAGTAACGCCAAACAGTTAGTCCACGTTTCACTTCCCGTAGCAAGGAGGGAGTCCATCCGACTTTTAAACTAATCGGCGAAATATAAAATCTCTTCTTCTTCTTTTCTTCTTCTTCTTCATTGTCTTCTTCTTCTCTCTTCTTCTTCTTCTTCTTCTTACTCTCTTCTTGCTTCTTCTTCTTTTCTTCTTCTTCTTCTTACCTTTCTCCCTTTTCTTTTTTCTCCTTTATTTTTCTTCTTCTTCTTCTTACTTCTTTCTTCTTCTTATTATTATATTATTAGATTTTATTATTTATTATTTTATTATTTATTATTATGTTATTATAGTTATTATTTCCATTATTATTATTATTATTATTATTTATGCTATTATTATTATTTTTATCGATTTTATTAATATTATTATATTATTTATTATGATTGAATATCCTATATGTTAGTTTTAGTCTACTATTATTATTATTACATTATTGCGGTCACTTCATCTATTACTACTCATTCTACACGTTTACTTTATGCATTAATACTCTATTAATTATTGATATACTTATTTACTCTCCTATTCATATTACTTATGATATTACAACTAATATAAAATAGTTTGCTGGAGAGACCATTTACACGTTGATACAAATACCAAGATTGACTTAATACATCCTTAAATCGAAAGATTTCTTCTCAAAGCGAGAGAGAGACGAGAGAGAGAGAGACAGTGAGAAAGAGGAGACGTAGGGGTGGGGGCGGGGGGGGGGGGGGGGGGGGGGAGGGGTTGGGGGGGGTGCGAGGGGGGGGTCGGGGGGGGGCGGGGGAAGGGGTCAGTTCGAGGCGCGGTCGGGGCGGGGGGCGGTGGTGAGGGGGGGAGGGGGCCGCTCTGGGGGGGCTCGACGGGAGCCGGTGTGGCCTGCACGGTGCCGCCGCGGTGGGGCGGGGGGGTGGGGGCGGCGGGGACGTGGTGCGGGACAGATAGAAGGATGAGAGAGAGGAGAGAGAGAGCACACAGAGCAGACGAGAGCAGCAGACGGAGGAAGAGACGAGCCAGAGAGCACGGAGCACCAACCCCAGAGAGAGAGAAGAGAGACGAGACGACAGAAGAGAAGAGATTAGCGCCAAAGGCCTTTCTCATTTTTAGAATAACACATTTCCGTCTATTCTAACTCATAAATATATTTTGCAAAATTATATAACTGAAAATGACGAATTAATTATTAAATAATTCCTGTATTTGGTCTGTTCCATATAAATTTATTAAATAATGTGGCTTCTGCAGTCTTTCTAATAATATCATGTCTGGTCACATCACGCTTAGCTCTTCACCTTATTTTTCTGCCACATATTAGCATCTTTATGGATGACCTAAATGAGTATATATAACATAACGACTTGTTACATTTGTTTACGCTTGTCACGTGAAACAGTAGTTAGATCTGAAGCTTCAAGGATAAATCGAGAAACTAAAAAGGAAATTCGCCTAGATCGAACGTTCTTCTTGGTAACCGCACCCATTATATTATTTACAAACTAATCCTCCCATTTCCCCGCAAAAATTCAACCCCTTACTCTTTTGGCATTGTAGAACGGATAGACTGCGCGCCCGGGAAGGGGGCAGAGGGAGTCAGTTTCGGGGGATTAGCAGATTCAAGGCAGGGATATATTATCGAGGGAGGGAGGAGTGAGGCGAGGTTTTAGTATCAACTTTCAGCGAACGCCCCCGAGAACCATTTTGATATACGCTGAGAAAGTACATAGATAAAATAATGTCACTTCTCATTGCTGCCCACTCCAATTCCATACTCTCCTCTTCTCTCTCTATCTTCTCTCTCTCTCTCTCTCTTCTATATCTCTCTCTCTCTCCCCTCTCATCTCTCTTCTCTCTCTCTGCCTGCTCTCTTCTCTCACACACACACACACACACACACATATACTTTATATAGTATATATATACTAACATCAGTGACATATTCGCTAATTTATCTTATACTACTATAATATAATACATTATACTATATATAATATATAAATATACTATATAGATATATAATATATATATGTAAATATATACCTATATATTCACTTCAGCGTTATTAAATTACGTGACACCTGTATCTAAAACAACTATCATGGCTCAATATAACATCTTGAATACATTTTTGATAAATCAGCCTGAACATCTGTCGTAACCCGCAGGAAAAGGGAATCGCTAAAGCGGCTGAATTCTTTCAAAAACCGTAAATATACGAATCTCGCGCGAAGCGTAACTATCAATACTACGTCACAAATAACTCACACTATATATATATATATACTACTATATACCCACCCTACATACACTCACCACATCATCATATATAATATAAATAATCAATAAGCTATATAAGTGATATAGTCGTACGATAAGTTCCAATTCGAAGATGCAGTTTTTGGCTAACGAAATATAAAACGATGAACGAATGTTGAAAAGTCGACTTGTTCATTAGAGTTAGAAAGAGATCAGGTAAACTCTGCTCCTTTAGTCACACTCTACACTGACAGCACTTACATAGTTAACATGTAATGAAATTACTAATGGACCCGCACAACTCACCATAAAACCAAAAACAACAATCTACTAACATGATGAGTGGCACAAGGCACACAATGTTTAAAAGAAAGATGTTATTAACCTAACCCGAACATAACTAAAATAAATCTAACCTAGAACCCTACCTTACACCTCAACCTAACCTTAGTAACATTAACCCAACCTAAGTAACGCTAACGTATATATAACACATAATACTTAGTTATTTATATAATATATATATTAGATAACCTCTATAAATATATATAATAACTATATACTAAATTACTATATACTATATAATGATATTATATATACGTACTCTGCCCCCGGCCTCCATCCGCTGATTGCTCGTATATATATACATATAATTTATAAATATAATACTATATAATACCATTATATAACTACCGAAAACGAATAAAAAAAAATGTTTCTACCACAATAAAAAGTTAATTTTTTCTCGTGTGTCTCGCTAGCAGAGGAGAATGAGGAAATCTCCGCTGTCAGAAGAATTACCAAAATATCCAGACGTAAAATTTAAAGCCTTATTCTGAATTAATTTAGTAATAATTAATAAAATAATTCTTTTTGTCTATCGGCATCAACCACACTCTCCTGAATACCAAACATGTATTCAGCTTGTTTATGTAGCTACCGACAGTTCTTTAGGATCACAGTGTCAACCTTATTCCGGAAGCGTGGATCTCTCTCTCTCTACTTCTCTCTTCTTCTCTTCTCTCGCCCTCGTCTCGGTCTCTCTCTCTTCTCTCTGCTCTCTTCTCTTCTTGGGGCCCCTACTATATATTATAATATATATAACCTCTTATTTTTTATAATTTGCCATGTAAAATACCTTATATATTTTATAATATATACACTTGTTATATAGTATTATATAATATATACACTATATATATAAGTCTATATATATATATATTATAAAAGCTATTATATATACTATATAGTATATAAAATTCATTTACAGAATAACATATTTAAAAAAAAAAAATAGCCTGCCAATTCATAATTGCTACTCAATATTCCTATCATAGCGAATTAATGACAATGGAGATCCGATGAGGTAAAGATACGAAATTTGAAAATATTAAAGTTTAATAATAAAGTAAGCACAAAAACGCTCATTTCGCAATGAGAAGAAACAGGCAATTTATGGCTAATGCATGAAGAATTTAACAGTAAAGTTAAAAAAGACTACATGTTTGTGGGTAAACATACTTCGCCTACTCTCCCTCCCTTTCGTTCTTAAATATATAGATTCTCGCCTGCCTACACATTAAACACAAACATAATCATAACCTGAATCTGTAGAGGCAAGTAAACTCCGTCAACACGCTAACCTATCAATCGGATTGCACCGACTGCTCCAGTAAAACTGCACATAATAGTCATAATTGTTCTCAGACACACTTGCACAGTTTTTTTGTTCTCTCAACATACGAAAAGTATTTCATTTATTTAAGTAGTTTAATTTAACTAGGAAACCGCAGGATATGGACACTAGCTCAGAAAATGACCGACGCAAGATCTCCTGTCTCGTGCTCTGCCAAACTATGATGCGTTCAAAAAAAGTTCAACAGATTCTAAAATAATAACTTTTTTTGTACTTAAACATTTATATGTGATCCTACCTCTCATATCTCCAAATTTTTAGTATCATATCACAAGGATACATGACAAAAACAAGTTAAAAAAAGAAACCTTCCATCTGCCCCATGAAACTTTCTCATAAAATGAGGGATTTTTTTTTGGTTAGGACAGTTACCTTATTGTTAAGATTAAGCTAAGATAGCAACAATCAGTATACCCACAATAGTATTTGAACAAGAATTTCAATATTTCATAATGATTTTACAATTTAAACTAAATTTTTCTTCGAAAATTTATTTTATACGGCTGAAATTTTCTATACTAGAAAAATCAACCAAATAATACTATATACTATATATACTAATAGTATAATTATATAATAATTTATATTTATTTTTACGATAAAAGTTAATAATTTATATCTATATATATATCACTATGATATATATAAAAACGGGTATAATATATATAATATATCATATATCGTATATTATATATATATAATTAAGATACTATAATATATAACTATATAGAAAATGCCCAAGTTTAAATCAGGCCACGTTTCCAAAATCTTGCGCGAAATAAAAAAATGAACCTTCATATGTTTGCCAGACGCAGTAGATAAATATAGTAGAAAACTTGAAAAATATAAAGATTGGACTATTATATACGCCTCGCTGAGTTAACATTACTATTACTATTATTATTTTTAATACCATCTTTTTTTTTTTGTGGTTTACACTGGACCTTCTTTCATATTTGTTGCCTTGAATCACATAGCCGTTGCTTATATATATTTGTAGCCTTCTTTCAGACCATTCTCACTGGAACTCTCAGTTATGTACCGATAGCCATTTCGTCGGCTGATCTAATATTACTCATATCATCTATATATATACGATACCATATATTTGTACTATTAGAGGTATAATACATTAATATATATAAGAATATATATATATATATAACTATAATAATATATACTATATAACTATAAAAGATATATAGGTACTATATATATATATTGATATACAACTATATATATTATAGTAAATATCAGTAATATACTATATCACTCACCAACTCTTGCCCCACCCCTACATGCCCAAATTCTGACCCGACGCCCATCAGCACTATTAGATATATAAGATTAGTATATCATATAATTATATATAATATACTTTATATGTATGCCGGAATATATGTATAGTTAATATCTATATATATATTATATATATAATATACATAATACATATAATATATTTTAATATATATATACTATTAGAGCTACTATACTAGTACTATCAGTAAGAAAATTGACTCGCATTGACTCGATTTTTGTAATTTAACGTCGAATATAATTCTAAGCTGTTCGTATATAAAATTTTTAAAAGCAAATTTTTTTACAACCTTAAATGTAATATAACTTCACTTTCTAACTAACGTGTTAATTTTTTTTTACATATCTATAACAAGATGACTTATATATCGCTAGTATGATATAATAGTAACTACGTATCAATATAATAGTATAAAACTATTAATATAATGAATACTATATATATTATAATATTATATATAATATATACTATAATAATATAAGATAGATTTATATATATTTTGTAAAACAATAAAATAGTACGTATTATTATATACGCAATACTATACCTCATATATATATAATAGCTTATTTATAGATATATATATAATATATATATATATAAAATATTATATATATAATATAATATTATTATATATAAAATATTGATCAATTATATATATATATATAGTATATTAGCTATAGTATAAATAATATATTATCAGTATAATATATTACCATATATTACTCATATTGAAGCCGAATTTTCCTTGTAATCTTTAATATATATAATAGTAATAATATATAATTATAAATATATATAAAAATATATATATTAAAATATATAGATATAGCTATATATATATAATATATATATATATACTTATATACTAAATATTTAATATATATATATTCATATAAATTTTAATATACTATATACTAAATAAATATATATATTATATATTATATATATGCATAATAACTGAAGAAATATTGAAAAATAAAAATTAACAAGCGACTGGTTTCGCGCACCCAACGCATATCAAGCGTGGCAACTTATTATTCACTTAAGAATGCCTTCCTACTTTCTGGTGCCAAGGAGCAATGCAGGAGCACTAGAAATGCATTGCGGGATCCGGTTAGCGAAGTGCATTCTTATTTGACCTTAAACTTAAATAGATCACAACCCCATTACCTTTATAATATAAACTATATCTTACATATCTAACTCACTAATCCTATACGCTTATACTATCACATTATACGTATATTAATATCCTACTAATATTAGCCTCTATTTAGTATAGTACCTATTATAATTAACTAATTATAATACTATACTTAATCTAAGTAGGTATAGTAAGGCATTCTCCCACTACTATAATATATACATTAAACCTATGTTAAATAATAAAAGCTATAACTAAATATACTAAATAATATGGTATATTATAATTATATAGTATATATATAAAAGCTTCTTACTAATAAGAGCCTCGTGTCTAGATAAGTATGGCGGCAATAGTGTACAAGTGACCAAACCGCGGCTCTCCCTTCCATAAACAACAAGTGGAATTACTCTTATATTTAAAAGTACAGTTGTCACGTCCAGTTAGCTCAGCAGCAGCGACTCGACCACAGGGGTCAACGCCAGGTCAACACGCGCACTTGAGCCGGCGAACCACAACACGAGTGCCATTTCTCACTCAGTCTCTGCGCAAAATCCGAACAAAAAGTATATCTTCATATTGATAAACTTCCCTATTATCAAGGGAACTATCACGCCACCATAGTATATATATATTATATATATATTATATCATAATATATATATATACGCCTCACACTACGTAAAGGGGGTATATATATACCCTAACTACCTAATAATATAACATTACTTGTAATAATATTCTATTTTTTATCTTTTTTTTGAAACCCCTATATTAACTGACTACACATATACTTCATTATCTGACGAGCCGCTTACTATATAAACCTAATACATATTATAATATATACTGTAATCATACTACTATATATATGACTTATATATGTACCTATATATTACTAACATATATCATCCATTTTATTATCACCTTATATTTCAAATCATAAATATATATATATATATATATAGCAGACACTATATACTTATATATATATATAGTATAGATATAGAACTTCTGTATAGATATAAGTATTAATACAATTAATATATTACATATACTTATAATATTATTCACTTACCTCACACTAATACCTAGTCACCACCTCAACCTCCCCTTCATTACGACCCACCACATAAGGCAGACTTTCGTACAGAACACCCTCCACCACACCCTATAACATCCTTCCAGCCTCTCATCATACATCATTACCCCAAACCCAGAAACCATTCCTTGTTGCTCTACGTTTCACTCTCTCTAGCTATATCTAAGTCTTTCTTTTATATAATTAAGGGCCACCTACACACTTGTTCACCACACCACTCTATACTGCTGAAGCATAAACTATATACAGTGTTACTTATAACATCCTGCTCTTTGTAATATATATATAATATTATATATACTACTAGTAATATATATATCAATATACTACTATCGTATATATTTACCATGCACATATTTATAGTTCACCACTGTATATCGTCCTATATGCCATATAAGTATAGCTAATATATATATATATATATAATATATATATAGCACGATAATAATAATAATAATAATAATAATGAATAATAATAATAATAATAATAAAAATAAATAATTAAAATAATAATAATACATTCTATTATTTCAATGTACAATAACTTATTTTCAGAACAAAATCGTCCGCATATACTAAGTTGGGCACTATCCATTCTCTTCCAAACATAAAAGCCACTGATTGGGTCTGTCTCACAGACTTTACCTCGAAGAGACAGCGTGCACGAAAACTCACAAGCGCAAGAAAAATGACATACATACCTACTAATCTCATCAATTTGTGATGAAAATTGTTGAGCATTATGTATACCCATATCGTACCGCGTTAACAATAACTTCGCATCTCGACGGAATGGTCTTGCGCCATTTCACATGATATTCATTGCATTATGAGGTCTCTTTTCTCTCAATAGTCACTGACCGTGTAAATTTTATCATCATCCGACGTGGATCAACATATCAGAATGTGTGTTATTATCATGCTTTAGAATACCTGCCCTCTCTGGACAAAGCGTTGGGGCACAGCGCAGGAGATGCAGGCTTAAAAAAAAATGTTGACCTTTTCTAAACGAGTAAATAAGAGTCTCATGCGTACTCAATATCGTCTACCATGAACTGAATCTCAGAGACAGAGACAGAGAGACGATGAGGTAAGAGAGAGTAGAGAACCGTGAGAGCATGAAGGCTATTGATCGAGTATGTCCTCTGGGAATGTGGAGACACCCGTATGAGAGCAGATCGAGTCTCAAGATGATAAGATAGTGAATCCTAGTCTGAGAAGCCTCTACGAATCGGTGAATAAATATAAATAAAAAAGCTAAAAATCGTTTATCTGTGACAGTCAAAATTAAGCTAAAAGATAAAGATAATTAGACCAGGGTGAAAAAAAGACATGTTCTAGGAACAGACGAAGCTTATAATAGTGCTATCTAATCATAAGCTCTATATATATATATATATAAGTAAGCTATAGTTCATATACTATATATTATAATTATAACAAACTTATATAATATATATATTATATAATAGTATTATATATACTATCAAAATAGTATATATAATATTTACCTTTACATGAATAGACTGCTTATATTAGTCAACTTATATTATAATACCTCTCATATTATTCACGTTACATTTATACGTATCTTTCCATCTATGTATTATCCTAATAATATACTATCCTAATATCTCACTTTACTATCTATACTACTATATATACTATTATACTAATACATCAATATATATTATATATATACTAATATATATTCATAATATATACTAATATAATATAGTATATATAACTGAGCTATAAATTTCCATCAGTGAGAAATCCCTGACATCAAGTTGTAAAACGCAGCTCCAAAACACAAGGTTTTATTTTCTTCTTATAGGACTGGATCTGGTTCTTATAAATATAAAAAATATAACAAAACATAAATATAGTAAAACAAATAATAAATTAATAAAGTAAACATAATAATTATACATTGGTTGTATTATATAATAGTTATCTGTTAATTAAAATACCATCAATTAAAAAATTATCCGTAATTACTGGACTAATTCTTTCAATCAACTTCCCTTCTTTGTCTACAATTACAAAAATATTGTTACTGTTATTTATATAATATTATACCACATTCCACACCAACTCACTCCTCACCACTACACAAACACACATCTACTTCTCACCACGTTTCGATATTTCACGAATTGGCTGCAGATATGGTGTGGTTAATTACGTCGAATGATGTTGGGACTGCTAGCTTTATTAATAAAGTTGCTTGAAGATTGCTCCAACCTAGCGCTGAAATCCCATTTAATTGCTCTCATTTACTGGACTGCTAATCTTAGCTGTTTATAGAGTTCGTGCTGTTACGTTATACTTCAGTCTTCTTCTATAGCTCTCCACCCTCATCACATCTACACGATTTTTCTCTCTCTTCCTAGGATTCAGTCTTGAAGTGACGTGTCAATGTGCTATTAATTCCACCCGCAGATAGTTCTCTTCTTTTGTGACAAACTTAATAAGCTCTTGAAGTGTAATAGTACTGGTACTAAGCTGTTTCTTCAAGTCTTTCCTATATGTTTGATGAAGATCTCATAATTCTGTATCTTTGCTTTTACTTTCTCAATTTTACATTTGCAAATCAGTTGTTTTGTTCTCATAGCTTTGTTTAGTCCTCGCCCTATGCGTTGAAGTGCTATTCCTTGCGTAGTAACGCCACTAATTATTATTTTTAATATTAGCCTTTCTACCTTTATCTTATGCAAGCTCCCTTCACTCGTCTACACCTTTACTTTCGTGATTTTTCCCCTTCAGCAATTTTTTTGTGAGCAAATCAATTTTGCCCTTTCTAACTTAATTAATATTTTGTCATTTTTCTGAACCATGATCTGACTGCTTCACATAGTACACCATTAGTATAATTTCTTTTCCTCATATTAATTTTTTCTTTGTCCTTTTTTCTATATTTTCTCTAACATGAATAATATAAACCAATTCCCCTTTGCTAAGAAATACTTAAGTTTCTGTTATCTTAAGTTTCCTTCACGAGTTACTAATTCTGTTGTGTCTTCTTGATTAATTTCCTGCACTTCTCTCAGGCAAGATTAATTTGTTATTCTTGTCTTTTCAAAATTGTTGTATTTAACACCTATTCTGTTCTTGTATTCTATTATTCACTAATCTACTATTCTCACACTCTGTTCTGAGCATCTTTGCATAATTGTTCTATTTCCAAACCCACATCATTATTCTTGGTTTTTGAAGTCATCTATAAATAGACACTTAGAACTCCTTACTTGTGTGACTATCCTTTCTCGTGCTAACCATTACTTCTGTTTTGCCATATAAAGGGACCACATGTCTTTTGATCCATCTTTTCCAAAATAAATCAGCAATGATTACGAACTTTTTCCATTCTCTATATATAAGTAGCAATTCTTATCTTCTGAAATTAATCCTGGAGGAATCACAAGTATATGTGCCTTCAAGTTATAGTGAGTAGATTTGGCGTCAAGAGCTTTCTAAGTTTCCATAAATCAATTTGAGAAAGTCTGTTATGTCTATGTTATTTATATAGAATTCTATCTCACAGAACAAAAGTGTTCAAGCATACATCTGTCAAACCTTATTGGTGTCTCATAAGAGTGAAGCTTTATATATTCTTACATTCTAAGGGTCCTCTCAATAATGACCTCCTTTATGGAGAAACTATGAGGGATTCGAATCATCTCACTCGTATTTCTTTTTGCTTCAAAAAATTTATTACTTGCTTATGTATCGTCACAATTCTTAATCTGTGCTTTTCAATTCCTGAGCTTTCACAAACGTTATATCCATTATCTCACCGGATTCAATTTCAACATGGCCTTCTGCGGCTTATAAATGCTCTTAGAGCATATAAAAGCATCAGTAGCATCTAATGATAGTAAGCAATTCGTAAATGTATTGCTCTGCTCGCTTCGAAATACACGTATAGAGCCCATAATTAAAATCACCAATATTGCTTTTTTCTCCTTATTCCTCTCCCTTACGTACTAAGAAGAAAGGCCAAAGCATCTATACAGAACTTGTAACATGTGTACTATCACCATTTGCAAATCTTACTCTTTGGCATATCTCCCACTCCACACCCTGAGTTGCGCCTTGTAGTGGAAGCTCCACATATATGCAATCTCTATAAACTTCTCTAATACGTCTACTTGCTCCAATGAGATCAGAGCTCTCTCTTAAGCATTAAACACTGCTTGTTTTTCCATAAATGTCCAGTGCTCCTTATGGTAATGCTTCATTATTAAAACACATTGTAACATGACTATCGCCAAGATAATGATGTTATAAAATCATATGATAGCATCATTCAAATTTTTCATCTCCCCACCTACTCTTTAATATCCAATATATCATCTATTAAAGTGTAGGAATTTGGCCAACATGTCGCCTCTCTTGGTAAAGCTTCTTTCTTTTTATTTTTATTGTAATCATGAAATTCTTATTTTGCAATCTTCGTTTTTATTCATAACTTTTCTGCATCTTAAATGCGTGATGTTGCATAGCACCTTTATTCCAGGTTTTTTATGCAAGAGTTTTTCATTATCCGTCAGATCCATTATTAATCTTTGACTCTCACACTCACATCTCCCACCACAGGAATCTTATGAACTTGTCTGTTGAACTTTCTTGCTCACTCCGCTCCCTCACTGCTCATCACCTTCTACTTCTCATTTCCTCTACTATCTATCTTATTTCTTTATTTTCTCACGGCATTCGAGCTTGTCCTTGCTACAAACACACAACTCACCACGTGCCTCCATAGCTCTATCGCTTCAAAAAACTCATTACACAGGACATCCCTTACTTGCTACTATCTGCAATATTTAGCTTGCCCTGCACCATAATTCCACTGTGTCTTATTATCTGTTGTCGATCTACATATAAATAACTCATTATTGCTCACACACCCACCCTCCTCCAACCCCTCTCCTCTATTCATTCTTTACACTCACACCCTACACTCACAAGTCACTATCACGGTCCATAAAATACCTCCTGTATAATATTCATAGCAATTCACCCTCTCTCCTTAAAATGTCTCTCATCCACCACCCAACCTTGGCTGCACTCAATTTCTTATTCTTGATATTAACAATCATAACTTTTTATGTTAATGGATAACCTTGTTTTTTACACACACCCACCCCACCGCACACACACATGAGTTCATTACTCTCTCCCACACCACCCTCCACCATTGCCTACGCACCCTCATGCAATTTGAGAACCACTTCCGACAACCACTAATTGGCACTCTCACTCTCCCTCTACCTCACAATCTGGATGTATGACCTAGCGAACCTTGTAACGATACACACCCTCAACACCACTTATAGACCATTTATAATACACCTACTTAATCACACTCACTCACCAGTTAACTTTTCTATCGACATAAATTTTGAGACACTCACACTACTACACGATCACACTCCACACAACCCTTATTGCGATCATACTATACGAACACTAAAATCACACCTCGAGCACTCACCTCTATTGTCAAATCTTCTTCAATTCTCTCATACTACCCAGCTCTTCATTATAAATCTATTCTGGGTCATCAACTATACCTAACACTTTATCCCCCTGCCGCCAAAAGCTCACACTCCTATCTCACATACAACACTTCTCACTCTCTTCCACCACTCTTACTTAATCTGCGTCACTCACACTCTATGAACAACTTCATTCACACCACCATCGCCACCCTCGCCTCGCACCAGCACTTCACACACACACTCACTCTCACAATTTCTAACTTCCTTTATAATTACTGCTATCATGCCTCCATTTTCTATTCATAGACTATTGTATCACCAGCACACCTCAACATAGAAATCTCAGTCATTTATTCTTCCCACACACTCACGATTTTTAAGCTCACCACACACTTTGAGCGCTTGCCAGACACTACACCGCAACCTGAGACCCACCGTCTCACGACTACCCTAAATAATGAACTACTTAAGCCTAGTATTCTTCGAGTTATATCTTAAAATTACAATACTTGAACCCAAAAGACAGCGCTGATAGATCTTTATCCGGTACACACCACTCTCAATAACACACCTCTCACACTCTGCTATCCTCGAAAGCATCATTTCTTTTCCGAAACTGAACTAACAGGACATGACGCCTTGTAAGTTAGAAATATAGCTGCGCCTGTGAGAGGGACGATTGATTAAAAAGAGGTATACCATGGGTATGGAGAGCGGCAATTGAAATACTACTTCTCATTTTTTCCTTTTGTGATGCCTTACACTATGGTGTGTTAAAAAGAATCTGTCATTAAGACTAAATGTTTCTCAACTTTCTGCAAATTTAAGCTTTTCACCATTCATCATCTATCGTTACCCACAAGATTTGCTCACAACATCCTATTCCTCTATCTCTTCAAAAATTATTTCTCATGAATGACTGATTCCTTCTAAAGCTTGATTTTCTGTTATTAGGTAAAAACATGCCTATTTCTTTTTAAATTGGGAACCCAACTTGAAAGTCTACTCTAAATTGTTGCTTGTAATGTATTTTCAACCTATTCTCCACTTCAAATCTTACACTTTCACAGACCTGCTCAGGATTCTTTTCAGAAAAACTCTGGTTATAAGCAATACTTTCAAAAAGCTACTCATCTTCTCTTCCGTCAGTTGTGTTTTATACATCTTAACTATGAATCGCTGCGTATTACATCCTGGTGCGACCGCTGAAATTGCCCATCGCAAAATGACCACACTTAACTGCAAATGCGATAGTTCATAATGACACTTCCACTACTCAACTAGTTTTAACACCTACTCTCGTCCTATTAATAACCAATTTTGATTTATGAAATTGAAGGGCACAGATTCAAGCCTTATCCTCAACGCCACTTTATAAACTTGATGATGGCTTTCTTCCCATTTAAAGGCAAATTTTCTTTGCACTCTACCTCACTATTTATTGTTTCAGGATTTCCTCATCTCATATCATAGCAATTACTAAGTGCTTTAATATGTAATCGTCTCTCCTCTGCATGCTGCCCACTCCACATCCAGTACTCCCAAATATCTCACTCATACCTTCACCTCATATAGTGACATACCTAGTTTCTTGCACACACACACAATCCCATCAAAACATCGATGAAGAAAAACCTTTCAGACAAAAGTAAGTCAATAACAAAGTACCACTCCCACCACGCTAATGCTAAATCTGTAAAGCATAAAACTGTGATTAAGTTACATACATGTTCTCCAGTATACATATTCATCAGCATGTTTCTATCGATTTAAAAATTTAGCTCCAAGAACTAGTATTGTCATATCGGAAACCTCAAACAGATATAGATATCTACTTACGATTGATGGCAAATAAAAAAAGACACTACATATTAAAACAACTTAGACAATTTACTTATATTGACATGAGGAACCACGAAAACCAGAAATTAAGGTATTATACGCCAAAGAAAATGGCCCCTCTTAAAATGTAAGAAAAGCCCATCTCATCAAAGACTATAAATGGTTAGAAACTTCGAATCTATTGCCCTTCCAATTTCATAAAATCAAAAATTGCGATATTAACTAAATGCAATCAAAGTAAACTCTTGTCTAAAACCTATTGAACGCAGTGGAGTGTACTCATAATATACATCCATTGCAGTCAAGTATTCATTTGGATGGGATACAAGGTTCGATACCAATGGGATTAACCAGCATGCACCTAAATGCTCACAACACCACCAACATCACAAGAACGAAGCATGCATAAACCTTATTTGAAAACACTATTGCTTAAAGAGTTTTCTGAAAGCAATCCCTGAGCATCAGTTGTAAACGTGAGTAGAAGATTCTGCAAGTTGAAAGGAATGAAGGTTGAAAATTTACACCACAAAAGAATCAATTACAGCTCAAATTCAAGTTGTCTACCAGTAAAAAAGAATATCAGCGCTGGTTTAATAGCGTATTGTCAAGCTTTAGCAAAAAGGGTGATCAGCGACCAAAATAACGTTGTGGCACGCTAGCAGAATCACTTTTGTTGACCAATATTGTGCATACACTATAGACTGATAATTGTTTCCACCACACACACTCAACCCAAAAAATTGCAGAAACATGAATTAAAACAGATGACAAACCTCTCATTCACACACACAGCAACCCATCCACACAAATGAAAAAAAATGAGAGTAGTATTACATGCAGCTTGCCATCACAATGGTTACTTTCTTTAAAATACATAGTCTAGCTCACAGGGCCAGACTACTATTTCTACACCTTCACAACGCATCCTTTTAACGGTTCAGAACAAGAGAAAATCGCCTTCATACAGATATAGACAGAAATTCTATTATCGAAACAGGTACTTACAAGGAGCTATAAAGATTTACACGCATCTTTAGTGTCCCAAATACGTAATTTATAAAACGTCCAGAAATGCTGATAACACTAAAAGTCAAAAATGATTTGAATAAAATAATGAAGAATTTGTGTTTAGTAAAATACAAGTACACTGAAGCAGAAAGGCTTTGGTCCTCAACTAAGATGTTTTCAAAAGAGATCCCAAAGATTTCATGATCACAAGTTTTACAGTTGTCCCATAAAGGATGACTTGTAGAAGAATGCAAGAACGTGTTAAAGAAATTTTAAAAATCAATGGTGATTAAAGACAACAAGTAATCGATTGCTAATTCACAAGAAATGTTTAGAAAACCCACTCTATTTGAAGACAAAAATACTACATTTTCACAGCGATCACAGCTTATTTTTACAAGCATTTACATCTACGAGACATGTACAATATAGGCTTAATTCTGGACCCCAGAAATAAATTCTAATGACAACACTACTTTCAATATACAGGGAGAATATAAACAAAATGGAAAAAGTACTAAGCTAAAAAGTCATCTCAAAATCTTCATACTCTATTATCCATCAAATTATCAGAATAGGTCCATTAGCTCTCACATCCACTACCATAGTAGATTCACGGCACAGCCATAAGCATATAAACCTCTTATTTTCCATAACATTTACCTGAACATAGAACTATTCTAAATCATCATCGATGATAATAACACACCATAGATATATTAATAAATTAAAGACGCATATTATATATACTCAAGTTTACTCCTTTGAAGTGATTTTTCTCAAGCTAACGATTGTCAAGTTCCAGCCATACCAACTCCCAGAACAAGAAGAGAAAGTCCAAACAACGCCCAAACTAACGCAAATTTTTCAGTGGGTCTTCAGTAGGCATAGACGGTCAGCTATGCATTAAACAAGGGTCATTTAAGGAGAAATTAGTAATACTCCCTGTTCAATGGTTTCTAAAACAAGGTAAGACCCAGTAAAACTAAATTTATGTAACCTATACCACAGAATAGCAAGCTTGATGTGCAGCCAAATTAGTGTTAACTACTACCTCATCCCAAACTCCTCCTCCCAAGACACACAATGAATTAGATATGAAAAAAACAAAAGGATATTTCATAAAGGGGTCAATTCGTATACAATATAATTAAAAATGAATCAAAAAATTCAAAAGATTTGTACACAATAATAGAGTTAAGTATATTAGATCACAACAGAATAAAGCCAATGGAATCTACTGTAGCCAGCAAGCTAAATTATTGCAGACTATAGCAAAGTAAAGGATAGCTGTTAATGAGTTTCTAACAAATCCACTATGACACACTGGTCCAGAATTGTGTCCACAAAAGACACAAGTCAATCGCAGCCTGAGCAAACATAAAGTGAAGACTCATAAAATCTAGAGATGAGAAAATGATGAAATCTAATTATACAAGCCTCAAAAACCCATGATGATCCACACCTACAACTACCAATGAAAGTTCAACAGAACGCACCCAGCCCTCACCCTACAACCGTCTGCTGTCAACTGAGAAATTCAAACTACAACCGCTAGCAGGATTTTGAAGGTAAAGAAATATTTGCATAAAAATAAACCTGAATAAAGGTGCTATGACAATCACAGAATTTAAAAATGCAGAAGCTAACAAAATATGCTAACAAAATAAAGAATTTCATAATATACAATACGAAAAATAAAAAAGATTAAGAAAGAAATTTCACCCCACAAGAGGCACATTTTGGCAAAATCCTACCATCTTATAGATGATACATGGAATTAAGAGTACGTGGAGAGGAAAAAAATCTGACATCGATTATCATATTGATTTAAAATCTAACCAATATCTTCGCACACTAGTCATGTTTACAAGGTCTAATTAAGAACTCCACTCACCACTCCACCTCCACCCTGGAATTAGGCGAAAACAAATCCCAGTTTCTAATCATGCTTATAGAGGATAAAACATAATCTTTGAGCAAGTAGAAGGCCATCTCAACGAAAATCTTTAAAGACTTGCTCACTCACATATGGAGAGTCCATGACAATGCCAATTACATGACGCTCTCACCACTAATTGCCCAAAAGACTAGCCTCCTACCACACCTCGTATGTACACCATTTTACACAGTACTGTATAGAATCGCCTCTTGGCAACCTTTTTCTTGTAGTAAGGGTAAACGGGAAGTCAACGAGAAAAAAGATATGGATTAATACTTCTCACACTGTTTAGAGCAGCTACGCGCTCAATACATTAGAGAATGCCATTATTCCATTAGATACTCGCATTGCTCTTACTCACATCTAAGCAATCGATCTCTATAACCGCAAAGCAATGGCTGAAACTTGATCCCCGAATTCAACTAAGACTCTGAACCTGCTGAAGCCTTAAACAGAGAATTGAAGCAACCAACTTAACGATTCGGACATAATAAGCAAGTAAATAAATCTCTTTTGAGCAAAAAGAAATACAGTGATATTCCCAATCCCCTCATAGTCTCTATAAAGCCCGAGTCATTCTTGGATAGACACACTGTAGAAACTGTAAGAACATACCTTACAAGCCCTCCACCTCTTAGAACCAGCAATAAAGCGACAATGATAACTTGAACAATTTTTTCTGTGTAGGAATGAATTCATATAAATAATTATACCCAAAATAACAGAATTTCAAACATTAATTTTAAAACTAAACAGAAAGCCTTCTGACACCCAAAATCACTCCTTACAACCTTAACCCAGCAATACTCACAACTATTCTCTCCAGGTCAATATTCAACATCAAGATGCTACTCGTATCACCCAAAAAAGTCCATGGAAAACAGTCAGTATCCTTGCCGATTTAATTTTGGTGACACAACGAAGGAATCAAACGAATACTGGGTCCTTTATCTCAAAAAAAAGAAGTAAATGGTTAGCACACACCGTAACTCACCACCCACAGAAGCGAGATTATGCAATAGTCTTCTTAATAGATGTACTGCAAACGCGAGAGGACCCACACACACTTTTAGCTGCGAGTCAAAGAACAGTTATACACAGTTATACCACAAGATGAGACTCAAAAACCACGCAGTGAGAAATAGAGATCGTAGAACAATAAGTTCAACAAACAAGATACTTAAATTATACAACCAATTGAAAGACCCAATAACAAATTAATCCCTTCTGAGAGAAAGTTCAGGATTTATAACAAGAACGCAACTACAGAAATCTGATCAAATATCAAAAACCTAAGAATAAAAGAAAACTAACATCTTGAGCAAAAAGCGGTAACCCCGTAATTCCCATTAAAATATAAGAAAAAAGAATACAAAAAATAACTGATAAGAATACAGAAAATCAATACTAATGAGACTATGTGAGCGCATCAACTATGGTTAAAAACAATGACAAATATTAGAAAGGTAGAAAAGCAAAACACTGATTGCAAAGACTAAAAAACACACCCTGTCCCGAGAAATCAGGCATCACCTTTATGGGTTTGAGAACAGACAAAGGGCTTGTAAATTCAGAAAAAGCTAAAGAAAGCAAATATTAACAAAAATAATAAATTAGAGATTACAAGGAAGCAGCAAATACAAGCTATTGCATAAACTCAAACAAGCTCCTGAAAGCACCACAAAACTATTTTCTTTATGTAAATGATGAAAATAAAAGCAAAGTACCACATCTCCGCAATTCAACCCAACATTAGCGCACAGAAATTGAAGAAACACTTAGTACCAATCTATCATTCTAAGAGCGTATATATTTCACAAAGAAAAAAGCTACCGAGGTGGACTATAAAGCAACTTGACTCCAATACTTCACAGCTCGATTCTAAACCGCCAAAAAATCACTTAAATCAATAATGAAAGGCTAGTAGAAAGAGACTTGAGAGACAACCTTAAGGAAAACTCCTATAAACACCTAAGAACATCCAAAGAAACAAAGAGGATTCTCCAGCGATCTAGAGCAATTGTCAAGCACCTCTACTCGCACACACCACAAGCAGTCCCACAAATTCTCCCCAGTAATATAAGCCTACACCACCCTAATCGCAGCCATTCTGAAATCCAAAAACATCAGAGTTTCAGATAATAGTTTTGGCTAATAGGTGATTCAAATCGTTGATTGTACACTATAATACTCTATTATAAATATAGTAGGGGTATGAATTTTCAAACAAAAGCTAAAAAGGACAAAAATAAATAAAAAGTCCAAAAGAATATCTGCACTAATTTTTATAGTTCATTAACACGAATAACTTACTTTCAGCAACCACATGTACTATAAATTATTATGTTTATATTTTAGCATTTTAGATTCTGTATTTTATATATATGTATTAGTTTTTTACTATTTTATATTTTAGATTATTTTACATTACCCTACTTAATGAAAGAAATAAAAACATTGTTCTGAGCTGCGTGCTTACAGCCTTTGATTCAGATTCTCCACTGATGTGTTCAACCAACTCAGTATAAATATATTATATACTTTACTAAAATCATAGGCATATATAATTACTAACTACGCTAATATAATACTATCCGATACTATATAAATAAATATAACTGATATATATATATATAATATATACTATATATATACATATACTAGATTATCATTAACTAACTCCATCTGCCCTTCTGTTAAATATGACCTATATTATTTTTCATACACGGGTAAAACCACAAAACAACGGTTTTGCGTATAATTACTATATATAATAATATTACTATATTACTATATACCTATACTATATAATATAATACTATACTATATAGATAATTTTTTACCTTATAATACTATATATAATTATCCTCTCTTCCTAAAATGTTTTTTTCCCCATTGAAAAACGTTAGTCTTAATTTGACTTTTGAGAAACGATTTTAAGCTTTTTTATTATTATTACTCTCTCCGGCTTAGCTCTCTCTCTCTCTCCTCTCTCTCTCTCCTCTCTCTCTCTCTCTCTCCCTCTCTCTCTCCCTCTTCTCTCTCCTCTCTCCTCTTCCCAGGAACGATTTTCGCTACTTTTTTCCTCTTAAGATAAAGGCAACCATTTTTTAAGCCTCTCCTGCGCTTTGCACCAAAAGCTTTCTCACGAGCTGCAAGCTAGTTTCAAAACATCGCCAATAACCCATTACTTGAAAGTCTGTGCCCAGTCGGATCATAAAACTCCATCTTAGAGAAAAGGCATAATGCAATGAATAATGTAATGCCCATCACTCGCATCGTTTATTGTACCCACATAATGGGTATTACGTTCAATTTTATTTAAATTGTTAAGGTTGTCACATTCATTGCCGCTGGTCGGCGCCGATCTTTCGGGCCAATCTGTAAACCCAATCAGTGGCTTTCATGTTTGAGCAATGGCTATGTGCCCAACTTACTTTCGTTTTAATGCCCGGGCATAATAGTCTCTAAACCCACTGTGCTTATAGTATATTATTATATTCATATATTATTATTATTATTATTTATCATCGATTACATTTTTCGCTTATCTGCTATATAAATAATATTATATATATATATTAGAATAGTATTAAAGAAATTAAATCATAGCTAAAATTAAACAATAATATATATCTATGATACGAGTGCACAGTATACTAAACCTTATTACGGGCCGCCGTACCCCATCGCGACTTCGCCCGCTGTCGCCTATACTATATATAATAGCTATAATATATATATATTTACAAAGAGCAAGTGATAGTACATATAAACGTTATAATAGTTATGTTATGCCAATTAGAGTTATTGTGCACAATTATTGGCCCTTCATTTTATATTAAAGAAACTATGAATATATGAATTGCAAACATCCATACATTATAACGTAACGCATCGAAATATTCTACCAGAGAGCTGATAATGTATAGATCATCGTCTATTTCTGTAGAGACTCACTATATGCTGCACTGCTCACTCACCATGTTCATAATATATATATCACTATAATATATCACACACTATATACTATATATTATTAATATATACGATATATACCCCCCATCACTCACCTCACACCATATGATACTATATATTAATACTATATAATTATACTCTATAATATGAATACTATATATACTACTCTCATATAGAATATAAATACTATATATATATATATACACTCACCCTCCATAATATACCTACCTTTATCATATACCAGTATATATATCATATATCGTATATATTATATTATATATAATATATATCATAATATACTGATCTATATTCTATATAGATACTTATATCAACACTACCATATATTACCATTATATATAACAATATAAATATACTAGTATATATATATTAGTATATATATATCATATCATACCTATATATATATGCGTGTCATATCTCTCCATTTATCAGCCGGGAACTAACAAATAATATATTGTTGTCACGGCTTTGCAAACGAACTGATGAGAGAATGGCCCTGTGCTTTCGCGTCAACCCGTACCTGCCGCGTTGGATAAAAGCCCGTGTCGAGTCCTGTGATGGGACTATCCCTCGCGACTTACCACACCTGTAATTTTAAATATAAAAAGATATTCACCACGTTTTTTATGGACGGACCAGCCGCGTTGTCCACCTGTGTACCATCCTCCGCATATTATCAGGACACGGGGGCTCCGTAATTCAGTAAAGAGCTTTTATATATTAGTTAATATACTAATTATTATATATATATAATATATATAATATATAGATATAATATATATGATATATATATACCTATGACTATATAATAATATAATACATATATAAATAATACTATATATAGTAATTATTATATAATATATATCTATATATAAAGACCATCACGAATAATAATATATACCAATATACATATATTAGAGGTCGTTGCCATTTAGCGTTTATAAAGAAATGCAACTGTAACCACGGGACCCTTCAATTGCATTTACTATTCTCTGCCTTGGCACTCCCTTGGCACACGAAAGATAGGAGGCATCATGGTTACTAAATAAGCGCACGCCTGAGTATGCGTGGTTCCAAACCAGTTCGCTTATTTTTTTCAATATCTCACACATTTATATCTCTGACAACAATTATATACCTATATATATACGTATATATATATACCCATATACGTCACCCACAGTTGACGGCACATATTAATATAATATTTAATAATATATATATATATAAGTGCATAATATATAATATAAAATATATATTATATAATATATTATATATATATATTTATATATATATATATACTAATATACTATAGGTAAAAATATATATATATATACTCCACACTAAGAGTAAAATATATATATGATAGTATATATATATATATTACTATATATTATTATATATTATTACTAACTCACTCAACCAATTATATTTAAATATCCTATATAAATAGTATACTATATATAGAATATAATATACAGTACATATGAAACTATGATTAATACGTATACTTATTATAGTAATATGATTATAACTATATATAGCTGATATAATAATAGTATATATGATATAGATAATAATAAATAGTTATACGAAATGTACTAGCTAAATATTTATATTAACGTATTAGCTATACATAAATGACGCGTACACACACCACTACTATATGGTAATCACCCTTCTCACACCGCCTATATATAGTTATTATACTATACTAGCACTATACTACTAGTATATGTATATCTCCACACACTCACACTATCCTTGTTAGATGATGTCAAAATAAAAAAAATTTAACACTAGTTAGAAAGGAAGCTTACGTGATGAGAGTAAAAGTTGTGTCAAAATTTGGCTTAAAAATCTCTATATACGAACAGTTAAATATTCTGAAACGTGTTAATTACCAAAAATCACTCTCAAATCGGAGGTCAAATGTTCTTACTATATATATACTATCATACATCACATCACAATAGTAGCTCTACTCACCCTATCCATATACTCCACACCATATACCCTCCCCGTATCATACATCATATATTATACTATAATATCACTATATATATATATCATCAGATGTCCCTTATATCTATATGTATATAAAAATATAATATATTTACCTATATGTACTATTTTAAATAATTTCGATTTAGGTGGGGCAAAGGCAATGTGATTAATACATTATATATATAATTATACTCCTATATATAATATATATAATATACTATATATATAAGGCTTATATAAATACTATCACTATATATATATATAACTATATATATGTATGTCTATATCAGTGCTAGTACCACCCTATAGCATACTATTATATATACGTATCACTAGATATAATATCATTAGTATATAACATATCAGCCCGCAAAAGTGCGATCGACATACTTGAGAGTTCCAGTGAAGAAGGTCTGGAAAGAAGCTAGCCACCCCATAAAACACACAAGCTAGTTGACTTCAAGCCAATATGAACACGAAATACAAATTTAAAACCAATAAAAAAAAAAATGTGATGTATATGACTTATAACAAGTACACACTCATAATCAATCTGATGTATATCTTCTTTTGTTCAGTTTTCTTACTATATAAACCCTTAAAAAACGTCGTCTGGCAAGCATCTAAGGTTCATTTTTTAATTTCTCCAAATTTAGGAGGACAAGTGCCTCCTGCACCTGCCTCCACCCCCCACCTATATACCTCCAATGGATATTATATATACTACTACATCAACTATCCCTCATATGTACAATATACTACTGAGTTAACACTATACACACACCACACACTAAATATATATTATACAGCCACGACCTCACACTATTATATCTACAAACATCACAATTAGAGTAAATTAATCGTCACCTCACTCAAAGAAACCACTCACACACAATCACACCGCTCACACAACTATACTGATATACATATCATAATATCATACCGATTATATATAGGATACTTTCAAGTAGAGTTTTAACAAAATAAAATCCTAAGAAGTCCACATGATAATTAGCACACCTCTCAAACATCTCACTATATTGACTAATTTGTACATACATTCTCTCGTTCGTCACTATACCAACTCAACTACTTCACTCAATATCTTGTTGTGCTACATAACCTTACTAAACTGTACATTCCGCTAAAATCGAGACCTCATACTCCAACCTACAACACAGATAACCATCAAATACCTTATTGATTCCCATCAAGGGGCGCAGCCGATCGCTTCCTTGATTGAACCGCTCTCTTCTTGAATAACACTTTTTTCAGTGATCCATACCTTCTTATTAATACTGATCACCTAACATATAGTTATATGAAATGCGACACCTGATGAAGAATATGGATCAAAACAAATTTGTTCCTCATTGAATTCTTTCAAAGAAAACAAATTTTATATTAATAATATCGTACTTTTTTTACGTCATTTATAGTTTGGCATAGAGCATTCGAGACAGAGACATCTTCGGATATTTTCTTAGTAGTTAGTTAGAAATATCCGGACCGAAACAACAGATAATAACTCTCTGCCTACCAGTTCAAAGTTTTATATCAATGTGCTATGTGTAATAGCGTCTGACTATAATGGTCACTTTCAATCGTCTGACTCAACTCATCACTCACTTTTCAGGTTGCAGTATATATTCACTTAAAGTCATCGTCCCAAAGTCCATCACTAGGATTATGTACTCAGTGTGACTTAGCACTCTCGTCTATTTCAAGGTTATATGAAAGTTTTTCAGCTTACACAGTATCACTCGACTTATATGAAAATCCAACACAAAAGAGATACGAATCGGAATCTCGACCAACAAACCGATTATTTTTTTAACTGTTACTATTAGAATCGCTTTTATCATTGACTCCTATCTCAGTCTGAATATACTCCGAGTATGTCGTCTCCAGGTGCTCCTATCGTCATCAAATTCATCGTCTATATAGCTTACTTCTCTCTATATTAGTTATACATTTAATCATCTTATGACAAATTTCTATCTTATCTCGATTAATCTAGGCACCTCTGAAATTAAGTCGACTAATTACTAGGTGAATCACCTGTACAGGTATCTACCTACAAGCGACGGATATTATGAACAGATATCCTGTTCGCTTTTTAATAGCACTAATTCTTGTATGCGCAATTGAATGCAAAACCGATAACTATAGAACTATTATAAACACGTGCTATCATATTCATATAACCTCATAATACCCATATTAACCCAGTGATAAGCTTATTCAAATAAACCTTATTCAAATGCGTCTTATCAATGCTTTATGATGGTAGCTTATTCAAACAGTTGATATCAAAACTTATGAACTTTCACTATCCATCTATCTGTAAGTATTATATATCATACTAAGATTCAAACTATCATAAGCATAAAATAAGCCTCTTTATACACATAGTAGTTATTACAATGGTTCCACGCTCACTCTTATATTTTACCTCTACCCATCTAATACCTCTAGTTGTGAAGATAGACGTAGACGACACGTAGATGGATTAAATTGAGAGAGAGAGGATCGTCATCGATAAACCTCGTACATTTGGACACACACGATTTGTATGGGACCCACCCGATGATCTTCAAGCTTATTAAACGAGAAGCAACCCGAGAGACGAGAAATATCGATGAAGAGAGAGGAGAGACTCCATGCTTCCGAATAGTTCCACCACCGTGTATCAAAAAACTGCAGGTTAGTCGCTACATAAAACGAAGACATGTTTGCAATTCAGAACATTTTTAATGCCGCCGATAGAAAAAAAAATACCCTCTCACACACTCACAATAAATTAATGTAAATTATCTTCTATCTAACATTTTAGCGTCTGTTTGGGAATTATATATTGGGTTAATTCTTGCTGTTACGTTGAGTTATCCTCCTACTCCCACTGGTGCAAGACCAACTGAAAAAAATACTATTACTTCTGTTAATTGTAGAAAAAAGATTTTTTGATCGTTTATATCTCATGGATTAGTTGCGTATCTAGTTTCAACTTCGCTCATTATTAACCAATATTATAATATCGAATATTTAAGAACCGCGTTTTTCTACATAATACTTATATTGTCCTCATACTTACTAAATGGTATATAACTTGAATACTAACCTTTAATCCCATAGATATAGTATATATAGCATATATACTATAGTCTGATAATAACTTTTGTATATATATATTAGCTATATGACTATATATATATAGTAAATATATATTTTATTTATAATACTGTGTGACAAGTAATCTTGGAAATTTTCTTTTCAACACTTTCTACCAATATGCCATAATTAAAAAACGTTAAAAAACGGGGTATTTAGAGGTATAACAAGTGGGTTTCCCTTAAGGTATAGTTAGGTTAGATATCTTTAGGTTATGTTCGGTTAGCCTTGCATACAATCTTTCTTCTCTTAACACACATTGTCACCGCCTTCCACTCATCTGTCCTTATAATTAGCTCTGTTTTGTTTTATGTAATTTCCTCCATCACTTTCATTACATCTTGCAACTATTAAACCTGCTCCATTACTGTACAAAAACAACATTTACCTGATCCTCTTTCTATATCCCCTATGACCAATCGACTTTCAACATTCGTCATCTTTTATAAGCCGTTTTCGTGTTTGCAATTGCCAAAATCCTCAATTGACACACACACACTCTATATCACGATATCACACTGATACCGTATAGATCACACTATACTATTATATAATTGACTATATAACTATATAGGTATATATACACACTCACTTGATAAAGGGTATTTAAGGTATACTCGCTTTTCTCATCCTACTCGCTACTAGTTGATAGGATATATTAATACAGTAACTAGTATAGTAGTTATAACCACTAATGTCTTATGGAAATCTACTTTTTAATTTTCGCTGTTATAAAAGCTTCACTGATTTCAAAATGTCACTCCAAAGTTCTCTTCACTATAGCTTTCATCCTACTAGTTATCTGTTAGATACAGGTCTTCACTAATCTAAACGCTCGCACTAAGCCATATATATATATACATACGCTATAAACTATTTATATCATGGTTTACAGTAGAAACTTTATCCTGCAAATGTATATTAGATAATTAAGTAATAACTTACATATTAATCCTGATCTACTAACTATGCCTATATTAGTACCATACAGTTAATCTACCAATCTCGAGTACTATATTATCTGAATATTTAAGTAAATCTAATTATAGTAATATACATATATGTACATATAGTATACACAATAATGTTGTGTGTGTGCTACATGTGGATGTGTGAAGAGGATTAGAAGTACGACAAGATCGCAAAGACTAGCACCCACCCCCCTCCCGTGACATCCTTCCCAGAAACTGGACAGAGGTGATAGACTGTCCAAATGTCCTGGATACTCTATAAGAGATGATAAAGGGAGAGTTTGTCTATCTTCCTAAGTTAGTTC